>NW_019773547.1:55259-87218 GCF_001039355.2 Lingula anatina
TCATCAAAACTAACTGTTTACTTTTATAGTAACGAAAGCACCTGAATACCAACATACTGAAATCAGATACATATACGTTCACCCTTTTGATGTAACTTCAACATGCTTTGAGGATGATGCCAGCACAGGAATAATTTTTGCCAAATAAGTAATGAGAAACACACACGGCGGTAGGAATGCTTTACAGGCCACTCTACCTTCATTACGACAGGGCAACGGCCGGGAAATCAAGCACCGGGCACGCTAACAATTAACCCTTAATTTAGAGTTATTCCTCCAAATTTACACGCGCCTCTCTGAATAATTTGCCTTCAAAGCTGGCCGCTAGAGGCGTGGATTGCGTTCACGTTAAGGTGTCAAGGTTTCCGTGGAAACAAAGGAAATACATGTGTTTCTACACGTGGTGGTTGTTTCTTGTCAAAACTATTTATCCAAAGAAACGTGGCCCCGGTACCGTTAACAATTTACCCTTAGACGTTACGATTTGAACGCGTTGCAAAGATTTAAGTTTACGACTGCTAACCTGGCGAGAATCACCACTGGATTTCCTTGTCCAGTGGCGAAATTCTTTGTCTGATTCACCATTGTTCAAAAACTCACGGCAGTAATATTCATATCTCGGACGAAATCTAAACCTCCTTTCAACTGTGCTTGAATACGGACAAAATATGGGGTTCACATACTATGGAATACTGCCGCTAAAAAATTTATATCTTAAAGAGAAAACATTACTAAAATTGGTAAAATTTGGTTCACAATTTGGACTTTTGATTTACTTCCATCTCTAACAGAGAATATAATATATCATTCATATATAAATACATACAGAAGTTATATTGATATTTACGTAAGCTATGCAAATGAATAATACACGAATTCATGTAGACTATGGATATGTGGCAACTATAAAAGAAACATGGCAGTGTTCACTAAAACAATTCAAGCTGTATTCACGAGTCCCCTCTTTTCCCTGTTCTCACAAAACTGTCCACATGCAGAAAAACTTTGTTATCCCCATTGATAACGACCGCCATTTAAAACGCTATAACCTCACGTGTCGCGTGTTTTTCTATTCATCAAGTGTGTCAAGTGCACCGCTTGAGGCGTATTATTCAATTTTAAGACAAACCCAAATTTCATTCCTTTAACACTTAAATGTTTTTCTTGTAATAACGAAAGAGAGAGGTATGTCTTTCCAAAAATGAAAACGTGCGAAAAGATAATGAAAGGCTTCACACTGCCAATTCCCAATATGGACTTAATAGCGCGGAATCACTTTAATTCTGTAAACTTTGGTCGGAGTCAGACGCCACACCACGGGCGGTGAGCGAGATTGCAATGCAATTTACTTGATTGCTGATTCCATTTGTTTTTTTCACCTGTGTTACAGAAACGTTCCACTTGGGTCCAGCTAAAGAAAGGGTACAATTTAATTTTAGCCGGCTAAATGTCCTGCAGCTGAAGTTCTCGTTACGTTGGTTTGGATAGGATGTAGTGACTAAGTAACCAAATTAAGTGTATTAAGTAGTTTATGGTCCTGTGAAATACCAGTAGGAATTCAAGTTCAACTGGGTGCCACAAGTTGGCCAAGTTATCATTTGAGCAATATTGAGTGGGTTTTAGAGAGCCCTAGCAAGACCGTTATCAGAGACCCATTGCCATTGTGAAAAAAATCGTGGTCGGGTCTATAACAATTGAAAACAAAAGGAGCGGATAGTCAAAAATACGTGGAATATCCGTCCATATATGGAGATGGAAACATGATTAGAAAAACGGTTGCTTCATAGAGAAATGTTCGCACTATATGCAGAAACAAGCATTTTTTTCTAACTTCAGAGCCTCTATTATAAAGATCCATCTATGGTAACAATAGTCTCATCTAAGCACCTGGGGGAAATCCTTAATTAATCATTAATTATAGACATAGACCCTTAATCATTTGCAGAATGACCAAAGCCTTGGATATTCAGAAATATACGGAAATTAAGGCACCGACTTAGTGAAGAGTATGTTGCTGACTATAGCATTTGGGTATTTTGCAAGCAATTCAAAGAAGATCTCGCAAAGGAAATAAGGGAGGTTAGAATGAGGGAATGCAGAATCTTTTGAAGCGTTATCCTTTCTATTGGAGTGAATGTGAGATGATTTGTATATTTCAAAGGCTCTTAACACGCTGAGAGGAATCCCACATACCAGAGGATTTCCAAAGACCACAATTCTTTACCAGGTCCTTAAGTACACTTATATAGGTGGAGGTTGTACAGAGGATCACGCGCAGATAATATTTCTTGTCGGAAACGTTGACTGGGTTCCCATCCCAAGATCGATCTAACGGGATCGATCCATCCCCAAGGGGTTTCTCCCTAAATTGCTTTCAGCTTAAGCGGCTTAGATGTCTGGCACGACTACTGAAGCTGCTAGACGACAATTAATTACCCCCTAACACCTTCAGAAGGCATGACAGACATCTAAGCCGCATAAGTTGACTGCAATTAAGCGAGAATCCCCTTGAAGATAGATCAACCCACAGTTAGTACGATAGGGTCTGGGAATGATCCCGTTGTCTCTGGATCTACCAAAAAAACCCAGGGAATAAGAACTTTTCCTCCTTCAAAGTGCAGGCACAAGCTTTTAATCTTCCTAAAGTACATTTAAAGCTTTAACGCCTTTCTTCTCGCTACTACTAAGGCAGCGTCCAATCCTTAAAGATTTTGCTGACTGGATAGTCCTAGTGTTTAGGATCAAATTACCATATACTTGGTCCTACATGTATATTTACCATAGAGCATTCTGAAAATGGTGCACATGTTATGCCTTCCAGTTTTACATTGAAGAACTTGTAATAACTAAATGGCAAAGTAAAAAGGATTTTCATAATTTAATACTGGCACAAAATGAATTATTTTGCTTAATTCTTTTTAAGAAATGACTTTTGTAAGATGGAGAAATATTTACCAAGCCCATCCCCTTTCCATCCCCCTTAGAGAGAGTTCAAGTGCAAACACAGACATCAAACACACACATTCAAAATCACGAATTCAATCACTTATTAATATGAAATAAAGATCCACAAAAACCCTCCAATAACATATAAACAGTTGCACGTAACAACGTAACACTCTCACGACCAATGGAATGCCTCCCACAACCGGACAAATTGAAAACTCCGTGGTGCCACGACTTCAGACGTGACTCCCAGTCACATTTGCGGTGCGCGTCCCCCTTTCACAAGGGATGGGGTTAAGGGGGTCCTTACGTTCAAACTTGCATTGTTTCGCAATCTACTTCCATGTAACCCAGCCACCACGGTTCACTGGCTGCACCATCGTGACTGGTAAAAGGGAAATTATTACATAGTATCGAGGGTTGACTCTGTGTTTGATACATGCTTGTAATAACAGCGATATGAACAAATAATGGACCTTTCGTCTGAAAGCTGCGCGATATATTATTGGTACTCTGTAAGTGTGTTACTGGGACGATTGTTGATTGATTGAGAGGAGAGAGAGAGAGAGGGAGGGGGGAAAGAGAGAGAGATGATGTTTCGCAATATCTACGACGTACGGATGATAACGTAAATTGCTTAGAGTTCAACTCAATTGTTCGCAAAGTTTAACAGGATCTATTTTATATTGAGTTACTTGTTAAATAGAAAATAGAATTTCAAAGATTCGAAGCTGATAAAAAAGATAACACCACAACTTAATTACTCCACAAAGAATGAAACAGTATTTGTTAGAACCGTGCAACATACTTTCAATGTATTGAGATCAATGAACGTTAACGAATTCAAAGTAAGCTTAAGTTAGCTAAACATACTTTATTAGGAGAGCGGCATCCGATTTCTATTATAGAAGTCATGTAGTCTAAACATAAGAAAAGGTAAATAGGCTGTCGGCTTACGACAATGGACGTAAGCGTGAAAATAAAACGTGTCGATTTCAAAATAAAACGTGTCAATTTCATAATGAAACGTGTCAATTTCCAAATAAAACCAGGGCGGCTTAACTCTGGTCAGAAAGGAGCGATGGATTTGATTTGTTCCTGTGACTTCAGATTCTTCTTCCAGCCTTTGTCCCTCGCTGGGAGTTATTTTGTTTTAGGTCAGATTCCTGTTTATCCCTCTTCCACCTGTTAAAACATTTGTTTTTGAGGACAATAATCGAAATGTTTCATTTCGTAGCCAGGTAATCCCCGAAATAAAGCATTGGTATGCCACAAGAATGTTCATTTCTTTCCTTATTATAAATCTCTCTCTCTCTCTCTCTCTCTCTCTCTCTCTCAAAATACCCGTTCGATTCTTAGCTCGGTTTTTCCAATAGAAACGTTCAAATTCAGGTTCACTTGTAGTTTACAGCACTCCTTTTACTGGTAATCTTACACTTGAGGGTTCAGTCTAAAAGAAATACCTTAATCCAACCGTCTCATATCTACCCGTCTGAGCTAGGATTACACCCAGCCCTCTAATGACGGGGAAAACTCAGAGGAAATAATACCAGTCCACCATGAAGATTGATCCCATTACTTCAATCGAATCTCGAGTCTTTCAGTCGTACAGTTGTACAACAGTGTTCTGGAGAGGCAGTATATTTTATACACGTAACCTTTGTATTGTGGGACCCCTGGGGCTCGGTCTAATGTTCTTACAATAGGGAGTTTGGGTACGTTATGGGTTGTATGGGTATTGAATTGTAATCGGCTCCTCGCGTTGGTTTAATACAGAAAATATCTGTTCAGGAGATAAGCTGTTTTTATCTAACTTACTGAGTCACTATTTGACTGACTATCGAACGATTACTGGCCATAGAGCCAGCTAACTAACTAACTAACAGGTGATTGGCTAATTGACAGAATGTCACTGACAGAAAATAACTGACTGACGAAACAATCACCCGTCCGACCAACAAGCCAACTGTAACTGAATAACTTCCAACAAGAATTGACTGGTAGACATAGAGAGTGACTTACAGGCTTTTAATTTACATTTAGATAACAGAGTAACACAACCCAAATAACTGTAAAGAACACAGCAAAACAGAATAAATACAAGATTAGAAAAATTTTAATGTGCGCGGAAACCAAGGAAGTATCCTTACAAAGACGACAAAGAATAGAAAACAGGGGAGAACACAATTAGACGAAACCAGAGCGTTCCGGCTGTGTTCACTTTGACCTGGCAGCGGTTCCAGTACACGAGAGATTTACGTAACATCCTTGCCAACATTGTCTAATAAACACAGTCCCAGCGTTCGATTCTCATACCATTTTGACCATTAAACTCTCTTATGTATACTACTTGAGTAATGGCCCACAAAATATGTACGGTGGCGTGAAACGATACAAAGGCTTCCGTAAATACCTGATCCCGTCTAATAATAATCTTAACGTAGTAGTTTTTTACCCTGAGGCCGTTTTTCTTTTCATTCATGCGTTGCATGCGTATTTCTCAATATTATACCAAGCATATTTCATAACATTGAGGGGGGAGTATTTGTTATTTTATTTGTAGCCTTGAGTCGTTGGCGATATCTGGGCTGAGGAAATCGTAACATTGACACAGGCTGAGATTGTGATAATAAAATATTTTCTGTTTGCGTTGGGGACTTGATATCTTGCCCTCCGCCCATTCTGGAACTGGTACACTTGGGACTTGGTTCGTTTAAAACTCTGATAGGTCGGTCTAAATGCCGATGGATCCGGGTTAACGGTGCCAATAGCAAGCAAGTCGGTGCATGCACAGCATGTCGTTCATGGCATTATTATCATTATTTATTTATTTTTTGCTGTGTTGTCACTTCCCAGTGCAATTAAAATTATTGCGCCGGCCATCTTTCAGGAAAAATATAAATCCACCTCTTTGGTGGCCTTGCGTGGCGCTGCTGCCCATGAAGCTGTTTTCACATCTTTAATTCAAGGTTGGTTGAATATTTCTTTTACGGGTGGCTTTTAACGTCCTCTTCATGTGGGAAAACATCAGAGGATACAAGGGCTTCCTATCTTCAGCGGTGGGGAGTTTGCATAGCTGGACGCCCGCCGGAGCTACATGAAAATAACGCAATAACCAAAACTTCTCCTCAATGACAAGAGTTTATCTTTGCCGCTCGGTATCGAAGACTTGGCAACTGATCACGCACCAGTGGAATGGCATAAACATTCAGTTTTATTTCACGATAAATCTATAAATCGACGAGAAATCGGAATGATTGTTAGTAGGAGAAGCGAGGGCAAATAGGTAGAAGGGTGTGGTTATTCTCCAAGCAAGCTGTCTGATTACGGCCACCTTTTCACAAAAAAAAAAAATGTAATACACTTGCGAGAAGGGTTTTCTTCTTTAAATATCAGTATCTGTCCGGGAATCGGTGTCTCCACGGGGAGTAGGTTACAGGGTCTTCTCGTTAAAAAGCACTTTTTTCTCGGTTGGCCGGCTGACCGAGCCCGTGTCAACAAACGCACAACTTGTTCACGGTCAAGTTTCCTCATAACGCCGTGAGTGACCGCGATTGTCATCCGGGTATTTATTCAACAAATTGGACACAATTTATCATTGTGAGAACCCTTTCCTCTGCTTACGCAACCAGCAAGAAATGCCAGCGCAACAAAGCGCTGCTTAATACATCGGAAAGATCGCTGCATTGGAGTGAAATTAATAAATTCTTTAATCTTTATGTCGACTGTAATGTAAAATAAGAGAGAATGCATAAACGTATTATGGGGACATAATACCGTATTGCCCATAAGGCGATTTCGTAGCAAGCTGTAACACAGTACGTTCACTGTATATATACGAACATGTGTTTATGGTCAGACAACTACGACTAAGCTGAGATGTCCTGCTACCGTGAAACATGAACAGGTTTAAAACTAATGCTGAGCACTTATAAAACTTAAAACGATGCAAGTGGTTCTACTGCCTATATTTCTATTGACAATACAAAAGAATAACACCTGAAACTGAATTAAAACTTAACGCACAACAATGAAAACCATACGTTCACACGTATAGATATGGCAAACTGTTGACCGTCATCTAACAAGTAAAATATGGTTGTTTGAAGAATATGTGTAATGTTTGAGGAACATATCTTTTTAAATATTCTACTGAAATAAATACAACCCCGAGAGAGAGAGAGAGAGAGAGAGAGAGAGAGAGAATGGAGTGCGACACGGTTTTTCTGTTTCCCTAGGTTCAGTTCGAGATCAGATGTAGATGACAATGACCTAATGAAAGAGATAATCTGTTTTTCCTTCGGCAAAACATATTTACAAATGAACGTATAAAGTATTCAAAGTACGAGAGTCGGGCTGAGACGCGCTGTTTCAGAAACGCTTGCTTTAACTTCGTTGTGCAGTCACTTGATGAATATTTCAAGAGTGCTCAAAGATATTTCTTCCAAATATTATAAACTCTTCTCATTTCCTTTTTAAAGCAAAGGGGGGTAAAGATTATCAAAATCGATCTACCTTTTTTAAATACCATAATTCAGGTGATCTGAGGATGTGACAAATCTTGGTCTTCCCGCTGGTAATATTTCCGATATTCTTTTACATTTTTACAATATATATTCAATAAAACTCTCAGGCAACAGAAGTGTTTACCTAATGTTTTGACGACAGCATAAAACACTAAAGCGCAGAATTATTGCATAATATAAGTTTTCACCTGCGTCAAACTTCTGAGCGACAAAAACAACAACAATAACCACCACAGAGACGCGACCAGTTACCGCGACTGAAAGACACGCTGCCCTTCCCTTTTTGACGTGAAACAATAAAATCCCTACATCGCCTTACAGAAAAATAAAACATACATATTTAACAGCAGCAGATATCAGACACAAGGATGATATAACGATAATAGGAACGAAGCATTGTTTGTGTTTAGAAAAACTTACCTTAACAGAAGGTCCACAAAAAATCCTGGCATTAATACCTCCTTGGCAAACTTCTCTTTTCGATATTGACCGATGAGCGTCCAGAAATTATCAATAATATCAGTTTTCCACCTCAATAAACACAGAAACAAGTCAGAAAACTTTCACTTCAACAACTCCAGGACGGCATGTGATCCCAGGTTTCCTTTCCCAGTTTGTTTCCAGACTTTTTGAACGAATTTTTTTCTCCCTGGGATTTTAGAATCCGAGGCGAGGATTCAGTCGGAGCATATTCCTAACTCCGCAGCGCACCTCTGGTTTCGTTTGAGTAAAGCCATGTAGACGTGGGCTAATCTGCCTGCCTGCAACCCGATATTACACCTGTACTGCAGGACTGATTTACCGTAACGCTAATTGAGCATGCGCGGGCTGCTTTTCAATTTGGTGTAGGGGCGACAGAGGTGGGAAGAAAGTTTAACTTTATAATTTACGTAGAATTCTGATTAGAATTTGAATATGAATTTCTGAAATGAAAATCACATAATTCTACGCAACGCATAGAAACGCCAAACCTTGGTGATTGATTACTTCTTTACAGTGAGTATAAAATCTCACAATCCTGAGAGGTTTATTTCTCGCCCCTCTCCCTAAAGTTTTGCTAGAACAAATAAGCTAAGGTAAGATGTACCGTTGCGCAACCAAACAAACACAGCCCAGGCATTGTCTTCCAGAGGTTAATCGAATTCAAGACTTGGTCCGAAACCCAAAAACACTGAGCAACGAGTTCTGATTGTGTGAACTTCAAATGAGTGTGCTTGCGCGCGCGCGCGTGTGTGTGAGAGAGAGAGAGAGAGAGATGGTGAGAAGAGACAGAAGGACATGGGTGTAAGTGCGCGTGTAAGTGAAAGCAAAATCGTTCTTTAGTGAGAGAGAAAAAAGCGGGATAAATTCTCCATTACCAAAATCAAATGTTAAAAGGGTGGCTATGAATCCTTTAGCCCTGAATTCACGTCTTTTTGAGAGATGAAAAAAAAAATCAAAGAAAAAAAAAGGTGACCAAGAAAGAGAAACATTTACGTAATAGTTTTACTTGTGTAAACGCCGCAGGCAAAGTGTTTGTATCATGCAAGGTAACACATTTTCCCCGTCGTCCTGGTTTTCCCTCCCCATTCCGTTCCTTTCCGATAGAATTACGTAAAACAACAATGCTTATCAGACTCGACGGGAAAACGACCAATTACTTCGCTTTTAATTCCATACCAAAACACAAAAAATCACGATTGCTGTTTTCTTTGGTTAAAAAATGAACCGCTGGCTTCCATACGGAGTCCAAGTCAGCCCAAACAAAACATCGTTATTTTTACCCAGGATGCCAGAGAAATGCTTGATTCTCGTTTTCTTTTAACCAGGTAATTCTAGAATAAGCAACAGTTAAACTCTAAAACTTCAATCAAATTTACATACCAATACTTTAAATTTTACCGCTCCCATACAAGAATTTTTCCCACACTTTCGAAATACAGAGATTTTGTATCTTTTCAAAAGCTAACGTTTCTTTTACAAACTGACACATTGACCATGCATCCTACATATAAGTGGCGCAGTTTTCCCAAGTTTTTTTTTTTTCTTTTTTTTTTTTAATAACTTTCGTCACGTTAGCATTCTTCCCAACGTTAATATAATGTAAAAGAACTTTACGTACACTGAGCAAAAATATAAACACTCATGTAAATTATTTATGTAACATGCAAAGGGCTACGGACAGTTATCTGCATCATCTTGAACAACAAAATTCACTTTTTATTATTTAATAAATATAACCCATAATGCCGATATTGTGCTGGCTGTTTTATTTTCGTTCAGTGTATATTAAACAATAAAAACATTTCATATATAAATGGCTGTCACTGTCAGAGTGCCGAGATAGCCACCTCATACAATTCTAAAATTGCCACAATCATATAACAAGCCCATTCATCATAAGAAGACAATTTATTGTTTCGTTTTATCATCAGAGCAGACAAAAACAATGTTTGTTCACCAACAATACAACCTCGGCAAAACCGGCAAAACTGTGAAAGGTGCTGAAGTCCTTCACCGTGATCGGTAAAGATACCCAGGCAACCACAGCGTGGTATGCGGGACAGTGTTAGTTGACGCCTGCTCCCTGTCACCTAAGTTTTATACTTGTCATTGATCTTTTTGCAACGACCCGTATTTCAATCAGCCGTCACTACACGACCACTAATATGTAGTCTATCATTCACTTGAATAAAGAATAAATAATCCCCTTAGGGTACAGTCATCGAAATCATCAGCTGTTTGTTTATACAACAAACTGAAAAATGTTTCATCTCCGCTTTATTCCGTTGCACAATAAAAATCTGACTCCCCAAAAAGAAGACTTCCAAGTCAAAATTTCATACTGAAATTTTCATTACCCCCCCCCCCCCCCAACATGAAATTTCAAAAATCATATATTATTTGAGTATATGACTTTTATCTTGTAGCACGCATAATGGAGGATACCTTGGCACTTTTTGTAAGTTGCAGGTTAGGGTTAGGGTTAGGATCAGCGCCCCTGGGAGTCAAGATTTCATGGAGGAGTCAGATTCGACTCCGGGAGTCAAATATTCATGGGAGTCAGATATTCATGTTACACCGTGCAATAGAAGGAAATGATTACGTTGAGGATCCCCCCCCCCAGGGGTAATGGTACACTGACATGTTTCTGACACCAGAAAACGATATGAATATGTAAATTGAAAAACATATTCTTTGTTTTCATTGACGTCTTGCTGCTTTAATCATCAGAGCTGTCCCCTGGAGCTGTTAAGTTCTTTGCGCTGGCGTTCTTCAGTTCCGGCAGACCGTCTAGTTTGAGGACAGTGGTCATCTTGACCCGCGTCCCGTCCAAGTTTAATAGGGCCAAGTGCGGCAGTCTCAGACATTTTATACCTAGAATACAAAAGTTTCCCGTATAATCTGGCTGTTTTGGCAATTATCAGGAGAGAGAGAGAGCGATGGGGGTCAAAAGAGAGAGAAGGAGAGAGATATTCACAAATGAAGGTTCATTAGATGAAATATTGATTAACATTTTCACAATCAATGACCACACTGGTCACTCTGATCCGCCTCCAATTTTCTGACCAATAATTAAGTAACACAGCTGTCCATTACAATACTTGTACCCAGCTTTTTACTGATCTTTTCGCTGACAACTGACCAAGTTAATTGACTGATGGCCAGTTCTCAGCAGAAATCAGCAGTTATCCATAGTTCACGGAGACTTACATGGTTTACAGTTCAAGACACTGATTCAATTCCCAGATTTTCCGTGTCTAACGACTATGACTAGATTACTGAGATTTCTGCAGCTGCTAGCACAGTACCCAGACATGGGACACTGCAGTCTAGTTTTGATTTGTTCCATGTATTTCTACATTTAATCATCAGACACAAAGAGGTGCTCCACTAGTCACAAAACTGTTTATAAATACCCCCAGTAATAACTCGATCTTTTCAATGGGGAAAATTGTGAATTTTACAGATACTATACTTCTTCGGTCATTATCTCATTAAAATTTGAGCATTCCTTTTGAGCGGTAGCAACAAAATTGAAAAGCATGCTACTCTATAGCTGTATTGAATGCAGTAAAAGCACCACAAACGCAATATTGAAATATATTTTTGTGATTATAAAATTATGTGTCTGAATGTTTGACAAATTTTGCCAATTAAGAATTCTGAGTAATGACCATACCTCTGTCAGACACTCTAGTTCTGCTCAGATTAAGTTTGGTCAACTGGAGACACCTGTTAAGAATTCCTGCCACTAGAAAATCACTGGATACTCTGAAATAGATTAAAAGTTTTTGATTAATGAAAAAAATGTGTTTGAGGAATCAGTTTTTCAAAAATATTATTTCAAAAATTTTATTGATAATTGGGGAAACAAAGATTCTAAAAAATTAAACTTTGTGATACAGTGGTTTACATGTTAACAATATAATACAATATCAAATTTTCAAAATGGCTATCAGATTTAAAATGGTACTCTATCCAAACTGTCCCCATTAAACATGACTTTTGGCACTACTCCAATTATACAATTAATTCACTTTTCCAAACTGGATCAGATTTAAATGCTGCAATTTAAACCTGTCCTATAATGCTGATGAGCTCGAGGGTCAGATATAACTATAAGGTTGAATTCTAAAATATCTACCTGGTTTCTGACAGACTTAATTCCTGAAGTCTAGAGAAGGCTGAAAAGATATTGCATCAAATAAAAAATTCACATCTTGAAACAAGTTTATATTAGCACACACTTTATTCGAAATGAATACCTTTTTAATTGTGGTCTGTATATAATACTGCATTTCTTCACATACCTATGAATTTTTAACTGACATTTTTTTTTACTAGAATGACTTAAAAAGAGTATCATTAATATATTACAGATATGTAAAATAAAGACAAAGGAAAAGCCAATGTGGGGACCTAAATAAACATTTTACAGAACATTCAACCAAGGTCTCATATTGTTTTCGCCCAACATAACTCCTTTTCCCCTCCTTAGTTTACTATCAATCACTGAGCTGGACCCACCTTTGATCACTGCAGCACCCTCATCTGATATTGCATTTTTGTCTAGATACAAAACTTCAAGGTTTGTTAACCCTAAAAAAAAAAAACAAAGCTAAAACATTTAATGAAAAAACTTGACACAAAATGTCAGTGTACCTTCTCTATAATTTCTAAAACTTTTGACATCAAGTTGATAGATCCAACAAACTGAGCCACAAGGAACACTTGCTCTTTTCTAATTCTACAGTAACATGCTGCACCACAATGATTTAACAGAATATATTACACTTGTTTGAGTTAAAGATTTTCACACACATACATTAAGAGAGAGAGAGAGAGAGGAAAAGAGATGGGCATTAATTCTTACTATAATTTTTACTACAAAAGTGACCAGATTACAGTCCAATAGTTACCATACAGCTGAATATAAAAGGGTGTTACAAGGTTCCAGTCTCATTTTACAAAACAAATTTTCTTGACTTTAAGACCCTCAAGTCAAGGACAATTTTGCACAATCATTTCACATTGATCATAAAAAGCCGTCATTACTATCACCGACATATTACAAGAACTCTGGAAGAAAAACACTGCCAGGTGTGCGACAATTATAACAAAGGCGTGTCCCCTTTGAACTAACTTTCTGATTGAGCAGTATTCAAGGCAGAAATTTAGGAAAGTGTTAAACCGTGTGGTGACTAAATGGCCAAGTTACCAGCCAGAAAATTGGCACCCCAAGCTGTTTTTTGATATAATACCAGCTCCTGATCAGGTTAATAACTCGGCTACATTTAAAGAAGTTTCTTTCAGGTACCATTTTTTTAACATCTTGGGAGTTGCTTTGTAGCCACACAGAGGTGAGTTAATTTTGAGTTAGTTTATAACAATGGACAGAATTGTTTCTTTTCATCCTGGCAGCTTTTGTTTTCTACTTTGAATGCAAATCTACAAAAGCCTGGCACAAGTAAGACCTCAAAGTAGAGGAAGGCAACAACTTTAATTTAATTTAATTCAATGGGAATTTGTTTGCAAGGCCAGAGAAAACAAAAAAGCTGCTTAACAAGCATAACAAACCTAATTTTGAAAAAGATCTGATTTCTTGCACCTACTGGTACTTTTTTATCATATGCAAAAATTAAACTGGACATAAAAGTTTCATATCTGGGATGAATGTACAACTGAACCCAGGAAAATAACTGAAATGTTGTTGTTTTTATGTCCCAAAACTGCACACATTGTGTATTTGGCAAGTGCTTCCCCTCAAAAGTAAATTAGAAAAAAAAACACCAATTAACCCTAAACATTACATGCTATGCTCCTTAAACATCATGTTTTAAAAGACTAAAAACTAAGAGAAATTTCATCTACTGACCATGTTTAACAGATAGTCAACACTTGTTAACCAATAAATCTATATTGTCTGGCCTAGCATACAAACACACAGCTGATTGCTGTTTATTAAATAATTAACTGCACATCACATCAGCAATAATGTAATAATTCACAGAGACAGACAGACAGACAGACAGACAGACAGACACAGAGTTATCAAAAAGTTTTAACTTGTGTATTAAAACACAAATCTTCATACAGAACTTGAATTTGGCCAAAATTAACCCTAAGACACAGGAAATGCCAACCTCTGGACAGTAGTGGACATTGACATTATGGCATTCCAGGTTAGTTTGGACAATACTGACCCCCCAGTAACCAGATTGACCCCTAAGAAAACAGTAACAGGTGGCAGTTCTCCTCATTACACAGCAGACTGGGTGGTCAAAATACTCACTGCTACCTGCCTTGTCTAGACTGGCTCTATGGTGGAAGTGGGGGGTGGTCAACATACTCACTGCTACCTGCCTTGTCTAGACTGGCTCTATGGTGGAAGTGGGGGGTGGTCAACATACTCACTGCTACCTGCCTTGTCTAGACTGGCTCTATGGTGGAAGTGGGGGGTGGTCAACATACTCACTGTTACCTGCCTTGTCTAGACTGGCTCTATGGTGGAAGTGGGGGGTGGTCAACATACTCACTGTTACCTGCCTTGTCTAGACTGGCTCTATGGTGGAAGTGGGGGGTGGTCAACATACTCACTGCTACCTGCCTTGTCTAGACTGGCTCTATGGTGGAAGTGGGGGGTGGTCAACATACTCACTGCTACCTGCCTTGTCTAGACTGGCTCTATGGTGGAAGTGGGGGGTGGTCAACATACTCACTGTTACCTGCCTTGTCTAGACTGGCTCTATGGTGGAAGTGGGGGGTGGTCAAAATACTCACTGCTACCTGCCTTGTCTAGACTGGCTCTATGGTGGAAGTGGGGGGTGGTCAACATACTCACTGTTACCTGCCTTGTCTAGACTGGCTCTATGGTGGAAGTGGGGGGTGGTCAAAATACTCACTGCTACCTGCCGTGTCTAGACTGGCTCTATGGTGGAAGTGGGGGGGGGGGGGTATTATGTATGAAATTTGCTGCTTTCAATTTTAGTTTTCATATTTGATATGCCCACTTTTGAGAATTACAACAATCAAGCTATTTTCTTATCTAGCAAGTGCCATGGATATCAGATCACTGGTAGCTCCCAGTACATCACTGAATCTTACCCTTTTTTTAATTAGATATTTGGCTAAAATTGCTAATTTTCTTTGAGGCAATTAAAGTTTACTTTAGACAAATTATTTGGCTAAAACATTATTTTTCTTTTAGCCAAATAATTATAATGTATATTATGCTTAATTAAGATTGTGTGTACACTTAAAATGGCTTGCTGTTCATAGGCTGGTGTGTTAGAGGAAACTTCAAGTTGCGTTGTTTTTGCCAAATTTTAATATGACCAATCATTAGCCATTGACAACTTGGCAACTGGTTAGAGTGTGTCCAAAATTGCTATAACTGCCATTTTTGTGCTAAAATAAAATATATTATATTTCTGTGACTAGTTTTCATTGTATTCATTGTCAAATATAGATCTCACACGAAGACTTGTTTTCCCTCTAAGTATGACAGAAAACCTGCCACAAGACTGAGAAACATCAAACATGACAGTACTAGACAAGGATACTATAACATGTATTACATGTTTGAAGGCTAAGACTGGGTTCCCATAACCCTAGAAGCATGGAACTAACTCCGAGGGGATTCTTGCTAAATTGCATTCAGTTTAAGCAGCTTACATGTCTGTCACACCCACTGAAGCTCCTAGTTGGTAATTAACTTTCATGCAAGCTTAAACTTATAGCAATATAGCAAGAATCCCCTCGGACGTAGATTGATACTGCTAGTATGATAGAGTTATGGGAATGATTCCTAACATACAAGTACCTTCTAAGAACATCATCCCCACATCTGTGATGTTGGTATTAGTCAAAAGGAGGCGCCTCAAGCTGGAAGACACAAAAAATTTTTGTCAGAAAAATTTATTTTAACTAATAAACTAACATGTCCTTCTGGCAAAAACAACACACAGCAAAATGATTATCTAATGCCTTCTGATACAAAATTATTTCTATTTTCTATTTTCTGCATCCCTATAGCATTTTCTGTTGAAGTGAAATTTGATAAAGTGCATATATCAGTGATGTTTATTTGGCTTAGAATTCTTATTTTTCGTGCTACCTCACAGTGATCAATACCCATCACCCCTCCCGCCCCTGCACGCATGCACATGCACATACACCCACACTTACACACACACATGCACACAAACCTCAAGCACTCCATATCACAATAATATCAGCATACCAGAGGTATGAAATCACACCCTAAGTTTTGACAAGAGTGCTACTTTATGTTATTACAACCAATTGCTTCATTGACCACAAGGTCAACACTGATAAAAGATCACCACTGATGAAAGTCCTGCAGAAGGTTGTCTGGTCCAGTAGATACACTGCAGTATGAGATACGGGTAGAAAAACTCCTTATTTTGTTCATACTACACAATCCTTTAACTAAGTCAGATAAAGATGAGCTTTACAAAACAACTTTATTGGTATAAAAATTATTCTGAAGTTTTTGACCAAACATTTCAGCAATTTCATTTTAGGATTTTATATTTAAAAAAAATCCAAATAAATAAAAGCAAGCATCAGTCAAAAATATTCATAACTCATTAACCTTCTTTCTTTGAAAAAGAAAAAAACTTTTAAACAAACTAGAATGGCCTTATCTTTGGTCAAAAAAAGATTTCTTAAAAAAATTCATCTCCAAGCTGAAACAAACTTTTGATACAATTTCCCATGTTTAACAGGCCCAAGAACAAGACCATGCCTCTACAGGTGTGAAAGTCCTTATCCACACACCTGTAATACAACACCACAAATTACCACAGTTCCTTCACTCATTAGTACCTGCCACAACAACACACACCAGTCAATTATAAACCCCCCTGAAGGCAGCTAACCTCTGGAGGTCAAAGGTCAACTTAAAGGTCAACCTCCATTGTGCCGCTGGTACACATGATGTCCAATAAAATAGAAAAATTAATGAAAAGGTTTGCAAATGTTCCCCGTATTACATTCTCTAACACCTGCAAATAAATACATAGTGGAGACCAAAGTTAGAATAGTTTTATATTCATATTATTCAGGAGAGTTAGCTAACCTGGATCTACACCGCACGCAGGGGGCGGAGGGCATGTTTTAAGAGGTGTTTTGACACCCACAATTAAGAGAAAAGACTGTGTGTTTGGGTGAAACCGTAATTGTTAATAAACGTGTTGTGATTGGTTAAAATAACAAACAGTTATGTAACCATTTCCTTGGTTTAGAATGTTGATTGATTGGTTTGGACAATAGCCACAACGCAACTGTTCCTTGGGACAGGCACTCTCATACAGGACACGTACATATTATACAGTAATGGGTGAAGGCAGGGGAGAGAAAGGGGGTCAACTCTACACGAGAACTAAACTGTCAGGGTTCCCCAGGGTTAAACATATGGACCAATGGATCAATACGTACTGATTAGTTATTGATTACCTTGTGATCTTCCCTATGCTTTCCAGTCCCCTGTCTTGGATGTAGATATAATTTGTAAGGTCCATGGAAGTGAGTGGCATGGCTGAATATTGAAAGAGAAAAATATTTTTTATGTTCTTCTTTTTCTTGTTTGGCTTCTTTAACCTGTTTTCATGCACAATAAGATTGTTAAAATTAAAAGAAACCAAACTTAGGCATAACAGTTTATCACAGAAAGACTGACATGTTTATTACTAAATTATTGTTTAAGTTATGTTTGTTGTCAATTACACAGATATGGAAGCTTATGAAGAACATAACTTACAAAGACAGCTGAAACTGTTGGCTATATAGATACACCACAAAGAAACAAAGCTTTTAACTTAAATCACTACAAATGATCCAATAAAAATAAATAAATAAATAAATAAATAAATAAATAAATAAATAAATAAATAAATAAATAAATAAATAAGCAATCACCTGCTACATGCAACATTCCTGCACCTGTTGTTGACAAACGGCTTGGAAAATTTAGACTTTGTAACCTAAGTCCTGAAATGATAAAAAAAAAGAATAACAATTAATCTTCATAACATGGTCTCTGCCATTATTCTCTCCATTTTTTACTCTTTCAAGTAAAATAAAACAGGGTCTGTATATTTCTTCTCCACTTCTTCCACTATCTTGTTTTAAAATGCTACGATATGTATAATATGGCATATAACCCTAACATTATACATAGCCATTTACTTCACTATATAGCACTAAATTAACTGGAAAATCATAGCAAAGGGCACTTGGGATAATAGCATATAAATAAATACAGGTATTTTATACAATAAGGAAATAAAAGCTTATACAGCACCTGCAAAGCAACTAACATCTTTTTTTTTTCTATATCTTAGCTCTTGCCCAAAAGCCAAATGAAATTGTGAAAAATATTAACAATGATGTTTACTCTCAGTGGTGACAAAAATCTGTTTATATCTGAACAACATCTGTCAGTTTTAGTCCAGTTGTTTGAAAAATGCTCTTTGACTGATTTCTGAAAGTTAGCTTGTGTACTTGAAACTTGGTCACAGCCAGTGTTTGTGTCACCATATTGTGCTAGTCACAACCATCTCCAGACATGCAGTCACACCTAACACACTCTGGCTGATTCTATGTTTCTTCATTGCATGCTTGTCATTCAATAGTAAACACACTGTTCTTCTCAATCAATTCAGTCTCAACTAACACAATCTGATACTAACATTTTTTTTGTTTTGTTTTATGTCCATTATTATTATTATTATTATTATTATTATTATTAACAATCCACACTGACCTGCTATATACTGTAGAGCAGTATCTCCCTCTACATGCTCTGTCCTAGAGATATTATTATTATTATTATTATTATTATTATTATTATTATTATTAACAATCCACACTGACCTGCTTTATACTGTAGAGCAGTGTCTCCCTCTTCATGCTCTGTCCTAGAGATATTATTATTATTATTATTATTATTATTATTATTATTATTATTATTATTATTATTATTATAACTGACCTGCTATATACTGTAGAGCAGTGTCTCCCTCTACATGCTCTGTCCTGGAGATATCCAGTCCACTGAGGTTATGTAACATAGACAACACCAGGAGAGAGTCTGTTCCTATCCCTGTGGCTGCCACACTAAGACTGTCTATCTGCTGTAGACTCTGGAGACCTGAGAGACTGTGGACCTGAAATGTAGGGCACAGTGACACAGATACATATATTATGCTAATGAGATATTTAACATAAACTAGTTTAAATCACTATGGCATAGATCCATAAATTATGTGCTAGGTGCTTGAGCTGCTTGTAATTGACTGTATGAAGAATAAATGTTGGCAAGTAGAATCATGATTCAGTTCATACAAATCAATCATTTTAAGTGTATCTGCACCAACAAGACTGCAATGTATATTGTTATTTGTTACTGATTTTTTCTCACCTGTGTTTGGTCTAAATTCAGACTTCTTAGTTTTTGTAACTCTGAAAAATACAAGCACAAACAAAATGCGTACTTAAAAGAATTATGATCCGCAAAACAATGATTTTATTTAATTCACAAAAAACAATTTTACTCATTACAATGTGAGAAAATATATCAATTTTGAGCTTACTTTGTAAACTAGAGAATATTGCATGTGTCACAGCAGTTTTATTGAGGTTGAGGTTGACAAGTTCTGAGGGTTCGGAGTTAGCGTAATCCTGCACGCCTTCATCTGTCACTTTAGTACCTTCCAGTATCAGTGTGACAAGCAGCGGAAACTCTGAAATATACAGAAATACTTGATAAACTGAGGGACATTAAGCTATCAGGAATATTTACAAGTGGCAAGGTTCATCTTTGTAAAATCTTGGTAATAGTTTTTAAGGATCTGTAAACTTTCTAATGCTCCATACTCCATTCTTGTTGACAAAAACATCAATTCATTCACTGCTTGAATAGCATAAATTCTCATCAGTTAACTAATTGCTGTACCTTCAATTATATCAAAGTACCAAGCAGCTAGCTTGTGGTAATCTTTTATGCCTGACATTGAACCATTACTACTTTCCCAAAGCACCCATTCTTTACTCAATCCTTACCTTTTATGACATCAAAGCAGCCATTGGTTATCTGTCCACAGCAGCTGAGGTTGAGATATTTTAACTTTCTCAGAGTGACCAGAGGCTGAAGTCCCTTGTCTGTGATCAGTGTGCAGGAACAGAGACTGACGTGGACCACACTGGTGTGAAATCTGGACAAATTACAGTAGTGGTCAACACATTAACAGCTACACATAAACTTGAATGAATGAATGGATGAATGAATGAATGAATTGTGCCTTAATTCATCGTTTTCATTGTATTATCAACTTGCTGCATTAGTAAGGTGTGGAATCTGGGCAAGTTACAGTATTGTACAACATATTAACATATTAAAAATTTGAAAGAATCAGTGAATGATTTTTGCCTTAATTCATCATTTGACTAATGTATTATCATATGTTGCTGCATTGATCAGATGATAATACAATGGTCAGATGATGAACAAAAGGCAAAAATCTTCCATTTCACATGCATGTCTATGAGCTTGTTCCACACCACCTTACTATTATGTACTGTATGTCATTACATGAATTCTATAAACTTGAATGAACAACAAAAATCTTTGACAGTCACTAAAAAGTTGATTTAGAAGTGACCTCTCTTTCTGTGAAATTTAAAATAAAAAACATCCAATTGCAAATAATAAGAAATTTGATTTATTAACTTAAAATCAGTTAATCTTCATACGAGTTAGACAGATTATGTATCAGCAATGATGTATATGTGATGAAATACTGAATGACTGAAAAAAGCTGGAATTTTTTCTACACGTACACTTGTAAGGAAATATATATTTCACTTAAAATTTGAAATTGCTTGAAATTTGAAATTCTCAAAAAACTTAACATTCCCCCTTCTTAACATGCTCAAATAACTGCAGTCCCAAAATTACTTTGCACAGAATTACTGGTCCCTCATTGTTCAGGTAACTTACCTCACTGCTGCTAACAGTTCATTTGTTGTATAGGGATAAAAATCAAATACCAGTTGACGTAGATGGCTAAAATAGAGAAAATGTGGAGAAAAAATCAAGTTGAAAACATGCAGTAATCCTCTTTCATCAATGGTGTTCAATTTGACTCGCTGGAACTAACTCCCAAAGTTAAAACATTACCTCTAAGAAGCAGCATAACTGAAAATGTTATGGTTTTTATCTTTCATTTTCTGAGGATGTCTTCACCAGACTTGTACTCCCAAAGAAACCAATTAAACTATAATCTTAACAGGTAAAACATCCAAACAGCAGGTCAAACTCACCAGGGTAAAAAAGCGTTTAGAGTCTTTGGTTTGAGCAGTCTCTCCTTTAGTACATATTGCAACAACTTTTCGGCCAGCTCTGTGGGTAAACACCCCAGGGGGGAGGTCATTGACATTACCCTGGGGTCACACAGGCGCTGGCTGACATGACGAGTACACTGCTGGAGGAGGGTATGGACCTGGGCTCCTCTTGCCTGCTGCCTAGAAGGTGGCTCACTCTGGTGAGTGGATTGTGACTGTTCTTCTTGGTTTAGTTGTACAGGTTGTGTTGGCTGCTGTGGCTGATCTATCCTTTGTAAAGCTGCTGCAGCTGAAGTAGCGGAAATAAAAGCAAAATTATGAATGTGTCAAACAAATCTTTCCTCTAAAAGTTTCTAAGATTCCAAAACATATAAAACGTACCATGGACTAATGTCTAAATTTCGTGTTATTTTTTCATGATTATTAAGTTACTAAAATGAAACTATTTTTTCCAAATCTCACCAACATTATGAGAGAAATATTCCATTGTCCTGATCATGAATAATGATTAATTCCTTCCAATGGGGAAAACACAGAACCTCAGTGAAAAAAACACAATAATATGGATGAATTATAAGAATGTTAAACAATAAAGGAAATAATTATCCTTAAAAACTTCCTCATAACTGGTCAACAGCATGTACCTGCAGCATTTTTAGCTAACTGAGCTGGAAGTTGTGGCACAACTGGTACATCTCCTGCCAGTCTCTGTCCCTCTCCCCACTGATGATGTCCTCCCCCTCCTACAATATTATATAATATGATACATTAACAATACAATATGATACAGTTACTGGTACATCTCCTGCCAGCCTCTGTCCCTCTCCCCACTGATGATGTCCTCCTCCTCCTACAATATTATATAATATGATACATTAACAATACAATATGATACAGTTACTGGTACATCTCCTGCCAGCCTCTGTCCCTCTCTGCACTGATGATGTCCTCCCCCTCCTACAATATTATATAATATGATACATTAACAATACAATATTATACATTAACAATACAATATAATACATTAACAATATGATACACTAATAATACAACATAATACAATATTTTGTTATAATAAAACAGTGTGATAGTCTTCACAAAACCTTTGTTGTTTAAAGTATAGATTTGAATTTTATATTATTTTGTCCACATTATTCCAGTTCCTCACCAAACATAGGATGTGGTGGTAACATTCCTGGCAAAACTCCTCCTCCTGGAACAACATCATGTCCCTCTTCCTCCATCTCTTCCTCCTCCTCATCATCTGTTTCTCTGGCAGCATCAGCAACAATGTCCATAGGAGACGGACCTAAAATATGTGGCGTAGGAAACAAAATACAAGTTTTCGATCAAAATGTCACCCTGCTTCACTACCACATATTGTGTTATATATCCCTGAGAGCTTTTTGCTTTTATTCCACAGGGTAATATTTCATACAGAGGGTAACAGTTTTGGATATTGATTAATATGTCTCTTACGGAAATTTCCTATAGGATGTCATACAGGTAATTATAGGAAGTTCAGAAATAGGTTTGTTATAAATTGTATAGAATTTTTAACGTCTTCCCTCACCTTCTGCCTGTTCTTGTACTCCACTGGCCTCTTCTTCAGTGTCCATTCTGTGTCCAGCCCCACCCCAGGAATGACCTACTGGACTTCTAGTGGCCACACCAACAGCTTCCTTATTCGCTACTTTAGCTGGAAGGGGTAGTAATGGTGGCGGTGGTGGTGATAGTGAGGTGGCGCCATCTGGCTGTGTGTTCACAGCTGTGTCTGAGCTGCTGGATGAGGCTATATGGAGAGAGGTAATAAATTTCTGAACATAAAGAAGTTTATGTCACAAGTTTACTATCTCTAAGTGATATGGTTTAAGGGGTCTAGGATATTAAAAATACGTCTAAACTCGATTTTTAGTTTTTTATACGTTAGAAATAATCAATTTTGTATCTAATACTCAATTAAGTTATATTTGTGAAACACGGACTAAAAATATACATTTGGACGAGTTTTTCTACCTGTCCTGACTGGTACGGGTGGCAGGCTTTAGGCTCCGCCTCCGTTGTCAAGCACCGTTACTATGGGGGCAGAGCAAGAATGGTTGTGTTACGCGTGCCCTGGNNATATAATTTCAAACCAAGAATGCTTCAAATTTATATTCTGAAATTTTACCAATAAATACATATTAAATACATGAATTAATATATGAATTAAATTGAAACTGAAAACAATGTTACCAGTATCTTCTGAGGCAGTCTCCATTTTCTTCAGCACCAAGGACCCTGTAGGGGTAAGCCCCAACTCAGAGAGGGACCGCGTCAGATCCTCTCTAGTGAACTCCCGCCTGGGAAAGGGTTGCATGAAGGCCATGCCTGGATATATACATATAAGAATATATATATATATATATATACAAGAATAACATGTAACTGGAAAAAAACTGAATCACTTAGAAAACTAAAATCACTATTTTTTGAAAAAAATTTGAATTAATCAAATTACATAAAATTGATAGAAACATGAAGTACTAGTACTACCAGGACAACTTGATCATCAAATGCAAAAATTTACATTAAAAACACTTTTTCCTAGAAAATTGCATTAAATCCAACATAAATACCAATAAATAAGTAATAAGACAAATCAGGTTCATCAAAAGGGATCATACAGATTACCCAACCAACTTACTACTAATTAACCATAATTTTTACTAATGGTTCTATGAAAATCAAACACAAGCATTGAAGTAAAAGAAAGGTTTTTTTAAAATCTTGCCTGTGATACTGTTTTGCCCCTGTTCCTGCACCAGATCCCAGACATCACTGAGAGTGGCGCCAGGACTGAAAGTGTGTCTTAGAACTCTGCCATTCATCAGACGGATCTGTAAACAACACCAACATATTGAGTCAGAAATAAATGAAACAGGAGTTACATAATTGCAACTTAGTTCATTAAATCTGGCCCATAGCCAGCAATTTCAAAAGGGGGTTCTTTTTCTGAAATGGTGGACCTTTTACAATGAAACCTTTGAGTACCTAGGTCAAATTTGACCCAGATTGGACCTTTTCCTGACAAAAAGGGTGCTTCTTTCGAAACCCCCCCCCCCCCCATTCACCTTCAACATGTCTAAAAGAAAACATTAACCAAACGGCCTCCTCAAGACCACCGTACCTGAAGCAAACATTTGTCCTGAGTGGAGGGTGCTGGTTTCAGTGGTGACGTGGCTAACACTGTGTCTTGGCTATCCCTTTCTACTGCCTGTTGCCGTGGTGATGTAGGACCACCTGACTTCCTCTGTTTCTGAAGTTCACGGTCTTCAGCAATTTGTTTTAAGGCTTGCTCATGTGCCTGGAATAAATTTGATAAAAAGCTCTACATGATCATTTTTAACATCTTTGCATGATTTCTTTTTTTTTTTTCAACTATTACAAGTCATTACCTACATGCCCCTTTCAAATACAACGTGTAAACATGGACTAACAAAGCCACACCTCCATACAGCTAGGCTGCTCATGTGGTGCCCCATACTGCTTATACTGAACATCACAGAGTGGCTTGGCATTGTGGGAAAAGTACCACTATTTGCCACTGTCAATTCTTAAAATTCAGATACAGCAGGTATCATTGTTGAACTTTCAACCATTTTTATTTCTTCTTCCTGGTTTTAGGTTTTCTCGTTTGGGATCTCACTTCCTATCATGATCATCAATTCATTAGCAATGATTCAATCTTAACCTATTTGCTTTTATTATGCACTTTTCTGACAAAGCACACCTACCAACACCTCTTATGTCACATCATAATGATCATAATTCACATAATGCTTCCTTAAATATATTTTACCGCATTTCTTTACAGTTCAGGCCTTACCTTCTTTTTCAATTTTTTCTCTGACAGTGCAGATTTCCTTGCCTCTTCTCTCTGCTTCTCTTCAAAAGTTTCTTTTATTTTTCTTTGTTCATCACTCATCCTCATTCTACTGGCCAGCTGCTCCTGGAGATAAAATTAATAACTTAAACTCAGTGTAGCAACAGCAGTTTCTCACCAACAATTAAGGTATCCCCTCTACAGCTACTCAACTTTAATTCACATACATGTACTCCAATGAAGGGTGTTTATCAAAAACATTTTCACAAATGGATGTGAAATTTTCAGGATAATTACTTCAAACAGGATGGGAGGTGGCTACAATTTTAACTATATCCAGGTTTCCCTTAATTTTTATCACTTTTTTTAAAATTCAAATTATGTTAATATTTTGTGTTGGTGAAGGTCTGTGCTCTTAAGTGCTTTAAAGTTGAACATAACACCATTGGGCATAAAATTGTTGAATATACTGAGATTCAACATGTAATCAAGCTTTTCTCTCCCTACCTCTTCTTTGTCTTCCTCTCCCAGCTGACTGGCAGCAGAGGGAGCTGTGACGTGCTCAGGAATGGGAACTGGCTTCACAAAGCTAGCCATGGCACTGGGGGCTGTGTCCAGACTGCTACCCTGGAACATGGATAGTTAACAATACTGCTGCTGTGTGTGTGTGTGAGAGAGAGAGAGAGAGAGAGAGAGAGAGATTACTAAATACCTGTTGTGGTCTCAGTCTCAGCACTGAATTCCCAGGTAAAGCTGGAGCTGCCTGAGGCTTCCCTTGCAGTATCCTGAAACCAGAATATCAACATTCGTTACAACAGCTTCACACTGAAGAAATACATGTTGCATTTATTGTAAATTATAATAACTAAAAATACATTTATTTGTGGTTGAAATTAACTGTGGGCTCAACAAATAAATATTAAATAAGACAAAATATTCTTGATTTGATTTAAAAGGACTTTCAGCAAATGAAGAAATCTAAAAAAACTGTAAGCCCTAAGACACTATATACCGTATTATGGGGGGAGGGAGATGTGAAATATACTCATAACTGACCATTCAACTGCCTCCTCTACTGTGAGTTTTCCTGCCTGGACAGCCTGCTGACCGTCCGTGATCTCAAAACCCATGCTGACCAGTACGGCTATCAGGTCATCTACACTCTGAAAATAAGAGGTTTAAATCAAATTTTAAATGTTAACATATTTTACCTCAGACATACCCGACTCCATACAGGGGCTTCGCTCTTCAAAGTTCCGAGGTGAAAGATCATTCAAATGTAGTTTGGTCTAGATTTCATGAAGAATGCTTTATTGTTCTGCATGATAAATATCGCTTTGTGAGAATGAAGATGTGGATTTGTAATTCACAAACAAAAGAGAGGAATGGTAAAGTGAGTCAGGGAGAATGGAAGTGCCAAGTGGATCAAAACACTTCGAACTATTTTGGCGCCCGTACGAGGATAATCGTAATCCTAAATATCAACAAAGTACTTTGTTATAGTTATTCCTGTAAATGGTAATAAAATTGGAGCAGTTACTCGCTCGCTCTTCTCTTGTGCGTCTTATTTTGAGTAAAGGAAATGCCTCTTACTTGTACAGCAGTCGACGCCATTTTTTGTTTACATCGATGTGCGCATTTGATGTGCGCATGCCAGGGGCCCCATATTGGGGGGGGGGGGGTAGATGGGATCCTTTGAGGAAGAAAACCACGGAACTAAGAGTCCCATGCTAAATACTGGTAGTGACAGATGTGGGGCAGCAAGAAATCTTGAAGAGTTTCAGCAATAAGAAGACATTGGGTCTTTCCCTTCTTTGTGATAACCAACCGGATTTGAAACTCCTGCATGTAGGCCTATGCCTACTGTAGGCCTATACACTCTACTTCTATGTGTAGGCCTACACTGTAGGCCTACATGAAGGCCTAGGCCTATTGTCGCTTTTTGATAAAATAATCTTGATTTTTTTTACATTTATGCATAACCGATTGTTTTTGTTTGAATTTTTTGTCATTTTTTGTACATTTCGACACTTGTTTCCCTAACGCAAATATTGAACTATGGATTTAGCTAGGCCTATTTTGAAGAAATTTTCGTTCAATTTTAAGTTATAAACTTTAACTTAATGTTAGCTTGTTAGGTCAGAAATACATGTATTTGAGAAAAAAAGGTTACAGAAAGGAAAAAATAATTAAAAAAGTAATTAAAGAAAATAAGAAAGTAAGATAGATAGATAGATAGATAGATATAGATAGGCCTAGGCTAGATAGATAGAAAATGAAGTAAAAACCAAGTCTGAATAAATAACCCCCCTCCTCCTCCCCCTGGTAGGCGTATATATTGAGGACCAGTTCACATGCATCGGTCATGTTCGTAGAAGCATCGAAAACGTGACCAAAATACAGGGCATGTAGCCTAATAATCCGCGTCCCAAGCTTCCGCGTCTCTTCAACTGATTAAAGGTAGGCTACATTCCATCACATTTAACCGCCAAAATGAATTTTCCTGGGAAAATAAGCAATTTTCTCGTAGATATGAATCATATAACTATCCCAGACAGCCTCAGTAATCTGGCCCACGTCTGGCCCAGATCTGGCAACGTCTGGCAATGTCTGGCAAAACGTATGGCTTGCCAGATCTAATCCCTATCTGCACTTGGATTCGACCGTTGATAAAATTCATTAAGGTTAATTTTAGCTTAAAAGGACCGGCTGGCCAGTCATTCAAACAGCGACCATTTTCCTATAAGCTCTAATGGAAATATCTGCAGCCTTAGGTACGCTTCAAAAAGTATTCCAGATGTTAATTAATTTAAAAGATGTGTATAAGGTTTTAAAAGAAGCTGTGAGGATTTTCAAAGAATTTTGGGGATTTCAAACCCATGAAGTCTACCTTTAACCTTGTATTGAAAAGCATCACATCAGGAATGACACTTGATTATGTTATTTTACATGTATGTCATTAATGATTTCAATTTAATAATTTTATTCAAAATGTTTCCCATAATGTTTAAATAAAACCGTCACGGCTCCCTGAACGATATGAATAAAAATAAATGTGTAGGGGGGGGCCTACATCAGATACTTTTATTTGAGGGACTATAATCGTTTTTTTAGGTCTTAAGCTGGAAAAATTAGTACGCGTAGCTTTCTAAAATATGTAGACAAAGAAAATATTTGGACTTGTAGGCCTATCTTTTCATTGGTTGATAGTATACTGGTAGGCCTACCTGAAAGTTCTTCTGCAAATTAATAACACTTTTAGGCAAAGGGATCTGCCGAATTCTTCTTTCGATCGGTTATTTATTTTTTTTTTTAGAATGGACACAGGAAATATACAAGATTTATGATAATAATAATATTGCAAACTGAACTAATGACGCCATTATGACTGTTGCCTGTGTCAGTTAATAAGGCTGAAAGGTCCAAGAGAAGACAACATCTAAAAGTGTAAATTCTAATTAAATAAGACGAAAATAAAAAAAATCACAAGAAGCATGGTTTACTTCCCACATTGGACCGCCATTTATTATGAATCCGTGAATTTCTCATACCCAGACAAAACCGAATTAAACACTCATCAGCTATAATGATGACAAAGACTGTAGCAGCAAACTAGGCCAGCCATTGTGCATATGGTCGCGTTCATTGTAATACAATATAACTGATAAATAACAATATAACTCTTTCCGCAAGAACATGTTACCCTATTTCCTCTATAATAGGCCTACTGGGTAAAGCTCCGGGACATGTGCGTATACCGTCGTTACTTAAGGACCGTTCACAATGGAATTTGTGGACCTAGCTTTAGCGCACCAGCTCCACGGGGACTCTTGCTGAATGCAATCTGATTAGCAGGCTAATTACACGCTTCCTGTTGTTCCCAACGTACCTTAATTTTTTCTAATCACCAGGTTACACTATTCTATTCCAGGGCCGTAGCCTGAGCAAAATGCCAGGGGGGGCAGTAAGCGGACACGAGGGGGCGAAGCCCCCGAGGGGGGAGGGGGTGTCCCCCTACCAGTGTGTAAAATTCTAAATCCCAGGGGGGGCAGCTGCCCCCCCTGCCCCCCCGGAGGCTACGGCCCTGTATTCAACGCCATGAGGACATGCTCATTACAATGTAGCCTAATGTGTCTTGCGGAACGTATGTTGTGTAATTGTGACTAGAAAAGTTAAGGTATTGTCCTTTTAGTAGTTATAGGGTCCGGCTACAGGCTGAATCAGTTGCGAAATTGTCCTTTTTATATTATATTATCTGTGCTGATCACTCCCTATATTGCATGAATGCATGCATGTTCTCATCAGAACTCCCTATACCGGGTATGTATTTTTAAACTGAACTTGCCGTACGTTATAAACGCAAACAAAGTTCGTGCAAGGCTGATTTACCGATATAAACTATACACATGGGAGCATCACCTTCTTCTCTTAGTATCAAAATAGCCCCGTGTCCCTGTTCCTGTTATACAACTTCACAAATGAAAGAAAATACAATATATATAATATGAATAATAAATCAACTGATGTATGTCGATTTAAATAGAGTCAGCTCCCGCTTGCAACAATGTCCCCATTTCCTCCGGCGATGTTGTCGCTAGGATGCCTTGCCAGATTTACATATCAGTCAGAATAACAGTAGAGATGCAGTTTTGATAACGACCATTTGCCCAAGGCATCCGGGTATCCTTGATCCGTAAGTCGAAATTACCGAGGAGATTTTGTAGCTTGTTACGAAGAGAAAGATGGCCTAAAAAAGAATGTGAAAAGACATTACTATAGAAGAATGTATAGGGCAATAAAACAAACCAAACCAATAAAAAACCCATATATGATATGAAAATGCATTACCATTTACCGTTTTTGTCTGTTCTTTCTAAGCATTTTTTTTTTAAATGAGAAAAAATAATACTTGATCATTTCAAATAAAAAAACGTAAGCAGCTATAGTTATGATCCTTTGCAAAACTGTTTTACACACTGGAATTGAACGATACTACAAACACAAAAATTACTTAGGTCAAGAAATTCTAGATAACATACACTAAGAGTTCATATATACCAAGCGGTTGAGTTAACTTCATATATCATTTGGATCATGCTCAGATTGTTGCTGCAGACGTTTGAAACGTGTTTAATTATTAAACTTAATACAAATACGTAAGTCCTCACTAAAAATAAATCAAGTTGAGATCCACTAAAAATCGCCAACATCACTAAAGGTGATATTAAAATTCCAGTTCATGTTGACTTGATATATTTTATAATAATATATACTGTATTATTCTGGATACGAAAGTAATATTATATATATACTCACAATTAAACGTTTTTGTTTGGATAAATCTGTTGCTTTCCTTGTAGCACCCGCAACTCCTTGACAGGGTTTTCTTCATCAACGCTGGAAATCACGCGACGTAACACCTGAAATAGAGACCGCCTTTCCGTCCTTGTGACAGTAACGTTAATTGACCTCAAAGGAAATGCTCCTGCAGACTGGCCTGCTGTTTCTGGCACAATTACGTCTATTTTAATGGTAGGGTTTTGGGTTGTGTACAGCATAAATGTTAACTGGAGGACGCACACACTCAGCGCTATAATTGTCAAATAAATTGTTATAAAATCGAAGTCGGTTAGTCGTTTACTTGTCTGGTCGAGGTCAGGTGTCTTCTTCTCCCCCTGTTCTTCTGTCACTATGACACCTCCACGTGCTTCTGTCACTATGACACCTCCTAAGGAATCCCCCATGTCAAGTCTTGTCTCTTTTTCAGTGGGTGACATGTTTGGTGCTCGGAGACAATTAAGGTGTAACGAAAGCGGTGTATCAGCTCACAGCTAGCGTGTGTTGTTTTACTGCTTTTCACAGTTCAAAATTATGCGTCTGTCGGCGCGAGGTGGTCTTCGATGGCGCAGAGTTCTGTTCCCAAGCGTCTTCTCTCAAAACAAAGTCCCCCGACGACTCGTTCAGCTCTCCGGTGTGACCCTTTTTTAACTCTCCTTCACTATGCGATGTCCTTAACGCCGCAGCGCGTGAGTTGAACGCTATGGGACTAACTGGCCTTAGGCACCTAGTACGCTATATGGCGAATCTGTTAAAGCACTGTCGCAAACCCGGTAGCGAGGACAGATCGTTCGCATTACCTCTGATATAAAAAGCACCCAGTAGGCCTGTTCACACCTGCTGTTCAAATAAAACAGAAGCCGGTTTCTCTGGGTTTATTTGCTAACGTGTCGTGGTGTCAGGTCAGCCTTTTGTAAGCCTTTAAAATACAGGTGAAGTCCTGGATATTTGATACTGGAAAAACACGAGCCGTGATTTCTTTATCCTGGTTATTATTGCTTGTTGGTTTATTTTACAGTCATTCAGTGGCGATGTTTCTCCGAACTCCTCTGTGGTGTCCTCCGCGTCCCCAGTCTATCTTGTGCGTTCACCTAACTGAGCGCTGTGACAATATAATATAAATACCAGCATAAAGGCAATAGATCCCAATCAGAGCGTATACTTATGTATACTAATATATTCTGTATGCTGTAGATGCACGTGCTATCACAACCGGGAGATGATCAGATTGCTGATTGAACGAAAGGGTATAATCAGAATATGGCGTAAAATGCTGGCCATTATCTCTAATCTGTTTAATGCAAATGAGGATTTTAATGTAGGAAGTGAACGCGGCTGTTTTGCCTAGATAAATACTTGTATTTCTATAAAGGTTGGGGGAAAGAGAGTCATACAGCGTGCACCGGTGCAAAAACTCCTGGTGGGAATAATTTG
>NW_019773548.1:0-54236 GCF_001039355.2 Lingula anatina
TCTCTCTCGGACCAGAAAACAATAATTGTGAATGTACCAATTTTCAGGAAGATTAGGATTAAAATTATAACGCTTATATATGCTTTGCCAGTGAAATTGAAGGCTGTGAAATAATCAGTTACACTGGTATCTTTCCACAGTGACATTGAGGTTTCCATATCTGGTTGAAACTGGTTCATTTATCTCTGTAAACTTACTGACGTTTAATATTGTTTGCACAAGAAGTCTCAAGAGGAAAAAACTGACTAGAAGTGTCACCCCTACTGAGTCAATACTTTGGGGGAGATAAATAACTGTAGAATGATATGCTCTTGGTATCATTTTAATAGCATCAAATTTCACAAAAGAAACGGTTCTAACTAAATAATTCACCTGAATCGATATTCTGACATTGCTTATATTCCGCCTCGTCAGGTTAATAACTTTGATTACTCTTATTCAGGGGGTGACACTTCTATTGTCCAGTGTGTGTATCATTACACATACACTGCAGAATGATCATCTGCACCAACCCAACGGCATTTCGTCATTCACTTCCTTCTTTTACCATATTCCCGGTAGTAATACCCCTCCCCAAATAAAAACACCCTGTAATACAGGTACATCTAACAACTGAATCCACATTTCTGTGGTTGTTTTCCATTGTAGGCCTAATCTTTAATAGAAAACAATAATTGACTTCATTTTGTTATTTTGTTTGTTTTTATGTACGAAAGACCCCAGTGTGTCCGGTGTGTCTGCAAGTGAAATATCAAGATTAATTATTGTTTCGCTATTGTCATTCACCTCCCTCTTGTAAAACAGTTCCCTTCACCTTGATTCACTGTTAAGTTTACCATATTATTATATCGATTACAATTGAATAACACTTTTTTGTTTTATAAATGATATTAAGTACTAATCCTTCTGTGAAGTAAAATCAATTACATCATCTTTTAAAAAGCAGTAAATTAATTAGTAATTATACACACGTATGGCCACACAAGTATAAAATAATCACACCCATTGCTCAATGGAATAAAATATGTATTTTCAAACAAATAAATACGCATAAAAAGCGGGAGAAAATATACTTTCATATTTTGTTGGTACATGTAATTATATGCGACCAGTCTTTAACGGGGTATACATTTATAGTACGTGTATAAGGACACGTAAATAACATTTTGAAATAGCACCTACATTGAGACTTTCTTTGAAAGCAAGACACCCATTCTGAGATATTTTTTTCGTAAAATTAGCCCAAAGTACATATACTGGCATATATGACGTTTGTTAAAGGGATAATAACTCTTCGTTTCGGCAAAAAAATGAATTTTCCTGGAGTAAACACCAATTTTCCCAAACTTACCAATGGTTTATCAATCCATTTTTGCATTCAAAGTTATCCATGGTTGTTTTCTAAAAGAGTATAGCCATCAATGGAGGTCACGTGGTCTAAAGACAAGCTCAGATATCAGAATAATAGCTATAACTGCCGTTTTTGTGGTAAAACAGAATATATTATATTTCTATGAGTTATTCACACTGTTTTTAATGGGAAATATAGATCTCATACGAAGAGTTATTATCCCTTTAATACACTGAACAATTTCGAAGTATTAAGAGTGACATTTGTCATTTGTCCCCTGTCTGTCTGCTGTCTGTGTTAATATCTAAAAGATAATGAATAGCTAATGAAAATTACAATTGCTACTGGTATATAAAAGATAATAAAACATCAGTGATGTACCCTTCAAGTGCCCCCCCCCCCAGGGTTGTGTGGCTTACCCATTATACTGTACTGTACCCCTGCACCTATGTCAATGTCCCAAACAAACATCAGTGATGTACCCTTCAAGTGCCCCCCCCCCCCCAGGGTTGTGTGGCTTACCCATTATACTGTACTGTACCCCTGTACTTATGTCAATTTCCCAAACAAATATGTGATGTACCCTTCAAGTGCCCCCCCCCCCCCCCAGGTTCGTGTGGCTTACCTGTTATACTGTACTGTACCCCTGTACTTATGTCAATGTCCCAAACAAACATCAGTGATGTGCCCTTCAAGTGCCCCCCAGGGTTGTGTGGCTTACCCGTTATACTGTACTGAGCATATACCGGTAGGTCACTGTCCCCAACAAGTGTGAGTGTGTGAAGTGTAATGAACATACCCCACATCTTTTACATATAGATAAATAAACAACAACAAAAAGACATTTGGTGACGATATTTGCTGTGCAGCTGTGATTGTGGCATGCATATCTAACACACAAAAAAAATAATGTAAATAAATAAAAACGAATGTCGTCACTTACAATCAACAGGTTGCAGAATTTTGCAATTAAAGTAGAACCGAATTCTTGAAAACGAGCTACCACCTCGCAACCGAAAAAATCTTGATGTACATTTTACAAAAACGTCACATTTTATGGGTTTAAGGTGGGTGAGGACAAAGGTAGGCCCCTTGACACAGTACCTCACTATGGATTTACAGGATTTGAATTTTCATTCATTTTTAATAATTTCAAATTTCTCTAATATTGGAAATACTTGAAAAAAATACAAGTGCTGACCTCATCTTGACGTCATTAAAGCTCCCCGCCTTAAATGAAAGGAACAAGTATTTTTAATCTAAAGGACTTGTGCTAAAAGATAATTGTTGAGATTAGTGTTGACATCCCCGTTAAGCATCGAGCGTATTTCGCATTGAGCGCTTAACATAATTACCTGTTTATTCATTTATTTATTGAAACGCGAAGGGGCGAGTTGTGGAATCGAGACGCTTACACTCGGTCGCAATGCTGATTATTCAAAATAAACAGCATTATCAAGCCGGCCTTTATCTTTCCTTGTTTTGTGTGTCTATAACAGACAACTCGTAGCACACTGGCCGAGTGAAGTTTTGTGATTACTTTTAATGGAAATGGCGACAGCGCAGGAAGGTACTGCTCAACTAGGTGTCCCACCCCTAACCGTCATAGAAGAACATGGCCAGCGTGGAGAGATCAAAAAAGGGTCAACTTCTTTTTGCTACGGAGTGGTTAAGGCGGTGGTTGCAGTCTTCGTTTACCTCTCGTTACTTTTTTGCTTGGTCGCCAGCAAAATTTCCGTTTTAGTAATTTCACAAGATTTGACAGAAGGCAACGGCACTGAGAAGCAATTTCAGACCCACCTTGATGCGGACGGACGTCTGTCTATGTTGATGCTTCTGCTGATATTTTTAGTTCCTTATGTGGTGACATTTCTGTGGTGTCTCTGGTCGTCTGGGGTGCTGTTCACCATGGCGGGCTGGCTGTGCTGCCGGTGTTATTCCGAAGAGAACAACATGGATTTCGGCTTTAAACCATGGCCTACTCTCTTATCTTGCACCGTGGTAAGTAAAATATGCATCTTCAGTTTTATTGTTTGCGAGCAGAATTTGATTGAAACTGTACAAAGCAAAAAAGACAAACTTTTCTGGAGACGTGCTGGAGCACATTAAAGTATATAATTGAAAATGTTTGTTTAAATGGGACTGATCTGTTTTGTTTTGTTATTCATACTGACGAAATTTTAAGTGTTCGATTTCCACACTTACTGAAAGGATACCTGCAGAATTAATACGAAGAGATGTTTGCCACCAGACAAGCATAGCGCCCAAAGATCATGCAGTGCTTTGATGAAAATGATACATTAATGCCAATGGTGTGGTTTCACAAGTTAATTTTATCTGTAAATTTGGTCGAAACTTTTGGATCAACTTTTGGGTCTATTTAAGTTCAAGGTGGAAATAGGATTTAATTCAACCTGAACAATAGTCCAGGAAATTGGTGNATATATAAGATGTTTTAATTTAAAAGAGTATTTGTGGAGGCCATATTGGATTTGGCGGCCATACTGGAATTTTCAGACATGCCCATATATCCAAAAAAGCTTAGAATTCCATTATCTACAACTGTGGCAAATTTCATGTTTGTAGGTAAAAAACGCACAATTCACCCTTTTTTCTGCACCAATTTCTTGGACTACAAGGAGGTAGTTGGCTCATACTCATTTTTTATTAAGATAGGTGTTAAATATTGCGCAATACCCGGGTACCCTGTGTTATAGGTAAGGGCAAATGTTGAATGTGCCGGTACGATATTGCTACAGGTTGTTGTTTACTATTCAAATATACATGTATTCGAAGGTTTCCAAAACCGAAAAGGCCACGAATGCCATGAGAAGGAAACCGGACATACGGAAAGTATACGGAAATTATATGAACATCGCCCTAGTGACCTTGGCTTAGTCATGTAGACTTAATTATCGTCCTATGCATCTAACTGAGATATATGAGCCCTGTGATATTTATTTTTTATCTCCGGATAGGTTATCGGATAGGTGGCAGAGAAATAGATATGTTTTAACTTTCGGGACTGTTTTACATTTAGCTGCAAATATGATACGGACACCGGTGATACGGGCGGCGAGCGGCAATGGCTGTTCATCGAAAAGTAAAACAACCCCGTATAGCAAGACAATTACGAGCTGCAGCGCGATCGCCGCAGGTCCATCCAAAAACTCCCGTAATCGAGCATGGGAATTGTACCATGGCGTATACGCTACAGCGTATCGCTACAGCCTACGGGCGTACGTTGGAAAAATATGTCAAAATGGCCAGCTTAAGCCTCGGTCACAACCGGCCGTGCGGGCTCTTACGGCCTGTTTGCGTCCAACTTTTGCGCATAATCTCACTTGCCGCGCAAGTTCTTCTTGCGAAATTTTGAGTTCGCAGACATCCCGTTAGCACGTACGGAGGATGTTGGACATGTTCAAAAGATTCTACGAATAATCTGCCAACAGCGAGGCCGCAAACTAACTTGCTCCACTCGCAAGGAGTTCGCGAGAAGTATGCAAGTGAGTCGTGCGTGGTTTAAGACGCACGTCGTACACAATAAATGAACAAGTGTCCTTTGCGTGTTGAGTACGACGCCGTATAAAAGGCGTGCTCACGATGCACGCTCGTGTCGCTACAAATAACGTCGCTTGTGCCTTGTGTACAACATTTCAAAAATTTCGAAATTTGATCAATCCACCTTTAATATGCCTCCAAAAGGCAAGGGAAATAAGCTAAGAGAACAGAAAACAAGGAAGGGGGAAAAAGAAAGAAGTGGGGAGGGGGGATGACGCACGCGGGCAGTACGTCAATACCGGCGTGAGGCAAGCAAAAGGAAATTACTTTCGCCGTGTGTAGCATTCTCTTCATAAATGGTCAATAGCAAGACAAACAGGTTGCAAGACAAACCCAAGAATTAGTACATCGCACCTTGCAATTAGCGTCCCTGCTTCTCACGTGGACCCTGCGATTCTCAAGGCAGACTTGCGCCTTTCCTCTACCTCTAAGGACTTCACAGCCTCCTAAAATTCGTGCGTCCGGTTGTGACCGAGTCTTTAACAAAATTGAACAGGCAACAGAGGTGCGCTTTGTTATAGCCACAACGTGGCTTCTCACGGACGCCGCACGAGAAGGGGCATTCGGGCATATATACGGGCAACGTATGAGTATTGCAAGGCAAATGTACCAAGAGGTGACCTACCTGTAGATTTATTAATTTTTTTCAATGTGGATTTTGTGTAATTGTAGTCGGGGACTGCATACAACTTTTAAATGTCAAAAGTGTGCACGCACTATTGACACGCAGTCGTTTGCTTTACTTTCATCTATAGTACACTCCACGGGGTTGAACACCTAAGCCTCAGTCACAACCGGACGCACGAATTTCAGGATCGTACGTCCACTGCGATTTTTGGGTGTCGCGGAGGCCGTGGAGGTCGTAGAGGTAGAGGAAAGTCTGCCCTGCGAGTCGCAAGGACCACATGAGATGTCCTTTCAGGCAGGGATGCATATTGCAAGGAGCGATGGTCGTGGAAATTGTACTCATTTCTTGATTTTGTGATGCTTCCTGTGTACGTGGCACACATTCACCACTTACGAAGGAATGCAACGCACGGCGAAAGCAGTGCCCTTTTGTGTCAGTTTTGCTTCACACTTACCTCACACGTTTGTGGTAACGTACTCACGGCATGCGTCAGTTTTGCTTCCTGTTCTCCCCTTCTTTCTTTTTCCCCCTCCCTTTTTTCTACTATGTAAGCTTCTTTCTCTTGCCTTTTGGAGGCATAATAGAAACTAAATTGAGCACAAATTTGAAAATTTTGAAAATTGTTGTACACGTTACACAGTCGACGTTCATTGTAAAGACACGAGCGTGCGTCGTGAGCACGCCTTTTATACACCATGTTAGGTGGTGACGAACGTGCGACGCATTCCCGGTGTGCTCTCGACTTTGTCCGTTAGTTGTGAGGGCGTGCGCCTTACTCAACACGCATAGGACACTTGCTCATTTATTGTTTACGACGTGCGTCTGCATGTGAACATGTGAACCAAATCGGCCGATTTGATGTGCATCGAATTTTTTCAACAAATCGGGACATAAATCAGCACATGTGTTGTATTCCATGGGCATAATTTGGACGAAAAAGGTCAAAGTATATTATTACTCTGATATAAAGCGTTCTTTGTATTAGGGAGACGAAATGTCAGGATAATCAATAAACCCAACGTACATGTAGTTTCGTCTTGGGAGTTCAAACACTTGCCTTCACACACAACATGTCACCTTACAAATGCATGCCTTCGCCAAACTGGAACAAATCTTGCGAAACAGATGGATTTTTTTTTCTTTAGTATTTATCAATTTTTACATTGTATTATTCTTGCCTTTGTGCAACTGAAACAAATTTTCTTTCCGAAAATCTCCAAATGCGCCATTTCTCATTTCAGGGGTTTGTGTCAAGTGTTTTAGAAGTTGGTGGACTCTGGATTCTTGTCACCACTGTGTATACTCATGCGACAGGGATCACAAGCGTGCTGATGGGAACGTTCGCTTTCACAGCTTACAACGCCTGGAATATTCTTGACAACATGATGACGAGACGAAACAGATCCCCAAACCCCGNTCTCTCTCTCGGACCAGAAAACCATAATTGTGAATGTACCAATTTTCAGGAAATAAGAATTAAAATTATAATGCTTATATGTGCTTTGCCAGTGAAACTGAAGGCTGTGAAATAATCAGTTAAACTGGTATATTTCCACGGTGACATTGAGGTTTCCATATCTGGTTGAAACTGGTTCATTTATCTCTGTAACCTAACTGACGTTTAATATTGTTTGCACTAGAAATCTCAAGAGGAAAAAAAACATTAACTGGAAGTGTCACCCCTACTGAATCAATACTTTGGGGGAGATAAATGACTGTAGAATGATATGTCCCAAACAAATATGAGTGATGTACCCTTCAAGTACCCCCCCCCCCCCCAGGGTCGTGTGGCTTACCCGTTATACTGTACTGTACCCCTGTACTTATGTCAATGTCCCAAACAAACATCACTGATGTACCCTTCAAGTGGCCCCCCCCCCCCCCCCCCCCCCCAGGGTTGTGTGGCTTACCCGTTATACTGTACTGAGCATATACCGGTAGGTCACTGTCCCCAACAAGTGTGAGTGTGTGAAGTGTAATGAACATACCCCACATCATTTACATATAGATAAATAAACAACAACAAAAAGACATTTAGTGACGATATTTGCTGTACAGCTGTGATTGTGGCATGCATATCTAACACACAAAAAAATAATGTAAATAAATAAAAACGAATGTAGTCACTGACAATCAACAGGTTGCAGAATTTTGCAATCAAAGTAGAACCGAATTCTTGAAATCGAGCTACCACCTCGCAACCGAAAAAATCTTGATGTGCATTTTACAAAAACGTCACATTTTATGGGTTTAAGGTGGGCTGAGGACAAAGGTAGGCCCCTTGACACAGTGCCTCGGTATGGATTTACAGGATTTGAATTTTCATTCATTTTTAATAATTTCATGTTTGTATTTCTCTAATATTGGAAATACTTGAAAAAAATACAAGTGCTGACCTCATCTTGACGTCATTAAAGCTCCCCGCCTTAAATAAAAGGAACAAGTATTTTTAATCTAAAGGACTTGTGCTAAAAGATAATTGTTGAGATTAGTGTTGACATCCCCGTTAAGCATCGAGCGTATTTCGCATTGAGCGCTTAACATAATTACCTGTTTATTCATTTATTTATTGAAACGCGTAGGGGCGAGTTATGGAATTGAGACGCTTACACTCGGTCGCAGTGCTGATTATTCAAAATAAACAGCATTATCAAGCCGGCCTTTATCTTTCCTTGTTTTGTGTGTCTATAACAGACAACTCGTAGCACACTGGCCGAGTGAAGTTTTGTGATTATTTTAAATAGAAATGGCGACAGCGCAGGAAGGTACTGCTCAACTAGGTGTCCCACCCCTAACCGTCATAGAAGAACATGGCCAGCGTGGAGAGATCAAAAAAGGGTCAACTTCTTTTTGCTACGGAGTGGTTAAGGCGGTGGTTGCAGTCTTCGTTTACCTCTCGTTACTTTTTTGCTTGGTCGCCAGCAAAATTTCCGTTTTAGTAATTTCACAAGATTTGACAGAAGGCAACGGCACTGAGAAGCAATTTCAGACCCACCTTGATGCGGACGGACGTCTGTCTATGTTGATGCTTTTGCTGATATTCTTAGTTCCTTATGTGGTGACATTTCTGTGGTGTCTCTGGTCGTCTGGGGTGCTGTTCACCATGGCGGGCTGGCTGTGCTGCCGGTGTTATTCCGAAGAGAACAACATGGACTTCGGCTTTAAACCATGGCCTACTCTCTTATCTTTCACCGTGGTAAGTAAAATATGCATCTTCAGTTTTATTGTTTGCGAGCAGAATTTGATTGAAACTGTACAAAGCAAAAAAGACATAAAAATTTCTGGAGACGTGCTTGTATGGCACGGTAAAGTATATAATTGAAAGTGTTTGTTTAAATGGGACTGATCTGTTTTGTTTTGTTATTCATACTGACGACATTTTAAGTGTTCGATTTCCACACTTACTGAAAGGATACCTGCAGAATTAATAAGAAGAGATGTTTGCCACCAGACAAGCATAGCGCCCAAAGATCATGCAGTGCTTTGATGAAAATGATACATTAATGCCAATGGTGTGGTTTCACAAGTTAATTTTATCTGTAAATTTGGTCGAAACTTTTGGATCAACTTTTGGGTCTATTTAAGTTCAAGGTGGAGATAGGATTTAATTCAACCTGAACAAGGAGGTAGTTGGCTCATGCTCATTTTTTATTAAGATAGGTGTTAAATATTGCGCAATACCCGGGTACCCTGTGTTATAGGTAAGGTCAAATGTTGAATGTGCCGGTACGATATTGCTACAGGTTGTTGTTTACTATTCAAATATACATGTATTCGAAGGTTTCCAAAACCGAAAAGGCCACGAATGCCATGAGAAGGAAACCGGACATACGGAAAGTATACGGAAATTATATGAACATCGCCCTAGTGACCTTGGCTTAGTCATGTAGACTTAATTATCGTTCTATGCATCTAAATGAGATATATGAGCCCTGTGATATTTATTTTTTATCTCCGGATAGGTTATCGGATAGGTGGCAGAGAAATAGATATGTTTTAACTTTCGGGACTGTTTTACATTTAGCTGCAAATATGATTCGGACACCGGTGATACGGGCGGCGAGCGGCAATGACTGTTCATCGAAAAGTAAAACAACCCCGTATAGCAAGACAATTACGAGCTGCAGCGCGATCGCCGCAGGTCCATCCAAAAACTCCCGTAATCGAGCATGGGAATTGTACCATGGCGTATACGCTACAGCGTATCGCTACAGCCTACGGGCGTACGTTGGAAAAATATGTCAAAATGGCCAGCTTAAGCCTCGGTCACAACCGGCCGTGCGGGCTCTTACGGCCTGTTTGCGTCCAACTTTTGCGCATAATCTCACTTGCCGCGCAAGTTCTTCTTGCGAAATTTGGAGTTCGCAGACAGCCCGTAAGCACGTACGGAGGATGTTGGACATGTTCAAAAGATTCTACGAATAATCTGCCAACAGCGAGGCCGCAAACTAACTTGCTCCACTCGCAAGGAGTTCGCGAGAAGTATGCAAGTGAGTCGTGCGTGGTTTAAGACGCACGTCGTAAACAATAAATGAACAAGTGTCCTTTGCGTGATGAGCACGACGCCCCCACGCCAGGAGTATAAAAGGCGTGCTCACGATGCACGCTCGTGTCGCTACAAATAACGTCGCTTGTGCCTTGTGTACAACATTTCAAAAATTTCGAAATTTGATCAATCCACCTTTAATATGCCTCCAAAAGGCAAGGGAAATAAGCTAAGAGAACAGAAAACAAGGAAGGGGGAAAAAGAAAAAAGTGGGGAGGGGGGGATGACGCACGCCGGCAGTACGTCAATACCGGCGTGAGGCAAGCAAAAGGAAATTACTTTCGCCGTGCGTAGCATTCTCTTCATACAGGTTGCAAGACAAACCCAAGAATTAGTACATCGCACCTTGCAATAAGCGTCCCTGCTTCTGACGTGGACCCTGCTACTCTCAAGGCAGACTTGCGCCTTTCCTCTACCTCTAAGAACTCCACAGCCTCCTAAAATTCGTGCGTCCGGTTGTGACCGAGGCTTTAACAAAATTGAACAGGCAACAGAGGTGCGCTTTGTGATAGCCACAACGTGGCTTCTCACGGACGCCGCACGAGAAGGGGCATTCGGGCATATATACGGGCAACGTATGAGTATTGCAAGGCAAATGTACCAAGGGGTAACCTACCTGTAGATTTATTAATTTTTTTCAATGTGGATTTTGTGTAATTGTAGTCGGGGACTGCATACAACTTTTAAATGTCAAAAGTCTGCACGCACTATTGACACGCAGTCGTTTGCTTTACTTTCATCTATAGTTCACTCCACGGGGTTGAACACCTAAGCCTCAGTCACAACCGGACGCACGAATTTCAGGATCGTACGTCCACTGCGATTTTTGGGTGTCACGGAGGCCGTGGAGGTCGTAGAGGTAGAGGAAAGTCTGCCCCGCGAGTCGCAAGGACCACATGAGATGTCCTTTCAGGCAGGGATGCATATTGCAAGGAGCGATGGTCGTGGAAATTGTACTCATTTCTTGATTTTGTGATGCTTCCTGTGTACGTGGCACACATTCACCACTTACGAAGGAATGCAACGCACGGCGAAAGCAGTGCCCTTTTATGTCAGTTTTGCTTCACGCTTACTTCACACGTTTGTGGTAACGTACTCACGGCATGCGTCAGTTTTGCTTCCTGTTCTCCCCTTCTTTCTTTTTCCTCCTCCCTTTTTTCTACTATGTATGCTTCTTTCTCTTGCCTTTTGGAGGCATAATAGAAACTAAATTGAGCACAAATTTGAAAATTTTGAAAATTGTTGTACACGTTACACAGTCGACGTTCATTGTAAAGACACGAGCGTGCGTCGTGAGCACGCCTTTTATACACCATGCGAGGTGGTGACGCACGTGCGACGCATTCCCGGTGTGCTCTCGACTCTGTTCGTTAGTTGCGACGTGCGTCTTGCACAACGCGCGTCTCTCTTGCTAACTCCGTGCGAGGGTAGCAAGTTACGCTTGCAGCCTCGATGTTTGCAGGCTATTCGTAGAATCTTTTGGACATGTCCAACATCCTCCGTACGTGCTTACGGGCTGTCTGCGAACTCGAAATTGCGTAAGATGGACTTGCGTGGGACGTGAGATTCTGCGCAAAATTTGGACGCAAACAGCCCGTAAGAGCCCGTACGGCCGGTTGTGACCGAGGCTTAAGACGAAAATACGCTGAGTTCAGTGATAACCTTAGCATGTGAACCAAATCGGCCGATTTGATGTGCATCGAATTTGTTCAACAAATCGGGGCATAAATCAGCACATGTGTTGTATTCCATGGGCAGAATTTGGACGAAAAAGGCCAAAGTATATTATTACTCTGATATAAACCGTTCTTTGTGTGAGGGAGACGAAATGTCAGGATAATCAATAAACCCAACGTACATGTAGTTTCGTCTTGGGAGTTCAAACACTTGCCTTCACACACAACATGTCACCTTACAAGTGCATGCCTTCGCCAAACTGGAACAAATCTGGCGAAACAGATGGATTTTTTTCTTTAGTATATATCAATTTTTACATTGTATTATTCTTGCCTTCGTGCAACTGAAACAAATTTTCTTTCCGAAAATCTCCATATGCGCCATTTCTCATTTCAGGGGTTTGTGTCAAGTGTTTTAGAAGTTGGTGGACTCTGGATTCTTGTCACCACTGTGTATACTCACGCGACAGGGATCACAAGCGTGCTGATGGGAACGTTCGCTTTCACAGCTTACAACGCCTGGAATATTCTTGACAACATGATGACGAGACGAAACAGATCCCCAAATCCCGACAGTAACAGTAGAAGTCGCTGTCCCGAGGAAAATGTTGCTACCATTTTGGCAATTGTAGCCTTCGTTTTGAACATCGTTGGGCTTGTGGTAATAACGGTGTATGCAATTATGGAAAAGTCTAGTACTTCTTTTGGTCAGCTCGGAACTCTGTCATGGTCAATTGCGGCGTCTGTTGCCTGTTTTTCTCTGGCCTGGTTCCCTGGAATTTTGAAATATCAATCAACAGCTTCTAGATCAGCCAACAAGTCTCGCAGCATGGCCAATTCTCCACGGTGGAAGGCTGGACTTTTAACAAACATGGAGAAGATAGTTTTGACGCCGCTGACTTTGTATTTGTTTGGGTTATATTACTCCCATGATGATGATTTCATCAGAGCTGTCTACGAAAATCAGGGTTATGCTTGGGTCACTGGGCTAAGAGAACACCGTCTCTTTTGGTACTTCATGACAAATGTTCTGACCAGTTTCAGCGCGTATGTCTTAACATGGTTGGCAACCGCACTGGACATTAGGTTTGTTTTAAGAAAGAGGCACATTTCTATGGCATTTGTTCCCATGGCGTTGGCGACCCCTCTGTCGGCATTTGTCGTTGGATTTTATCCAGTATGCAACGTGTTACTACCTGATTACCAGTGCGATCAACTTAGGACTGAATCTTCGACAGTGAATGCACTTGTCCTAGTCTGTCTCTTCGCTGCGAACTTTATCTCAGTCGGAGTGTGGCTAGCAATGAACGATGCACCAAAGATTTCAAAGGAAACTCGGGTATGCAAAATCCCTGACTTAAATATGTCATCAACTTTTTTCGTTTGCACTTGGTGAGACAAGACCCAAACATTGATTCCTCATTTTGCCTAAGTGTTATATAAGAGCTCCCAAACTAGGTCTTAAATTCCTGTTCCAAATATATAGTTTTTCACTGATGGTCAATTCTCTCGTCTTTATTATTATTATTATTATTATTATTATTATTATTATTATTTGTTTTTGGCAGTTGTTCTGGCTCCCTACCTACAATGGGATTCTTACTGAGCAATGGTTATGGCTGAATAGAAGAACGGGAAAAAATGACCCACATTACAAACCTGTGTTCCTACAGAGAAAGGAATGCCAGATCTATATTTGTACTACAATGTATAATGAGGTATGACTTCATCGTGTCCATTTGCATGTGTCACAGGCCAGATCCAAATCCAGTCCAGTTACTAAGTGGACGATGCCAGATCCCAATAAGGATCTGTTCTAGGCCAGATCCCAATTGGGTGTTTTCATTTTAAAAACCAATATGAGCATGTTAATTGGACAAGAAATTTGAAGGTGAGCTGCCAATTTGTTTGCGTGGCATGTGTAATTAAATTGCATGTGTTATAAATCAGGGTATACCATATAAGAGGTCTGGCAAATGATATTTAGTTTAAAGAAACATCGAATAATGATGCATTTAAAAGACTATTGCATAGACATTTAAATATAAATCACCACACTTCCCTTATGACCAGTATACTCATGAGAAAATGGACGTTTTCCTGAATTTAAATGAAACATGGATAACTTTCCTTGTCACACCTTTAATGAAATTAACATTCCTTATCTATATGTCTTAATCATTCTAAATGCCTTTTCTTTACATACTTATGAATTAATTTTTTTAAGTATCATAATCAGATTTTTTCAAAGTACATAAAATGAATACGACTAAATCTTATTTGCCAGACCTGAAGTTAAATATGATACACCTTGACCTATGATACCTACAGTTTATTGATGCCACACAAACAAGCAACTCAACCTTTGGCTTATTATGGTTCTAACAATGCAGAGAGTCCATTACAGTCTGACTTAGACCAGACCCCAAATGAGACATGACCTAGTTCAATAGGTAACTGGCCTAGACTGGGAACTGGCCTGCTACACATAATATCAAAACAAAATTTAGGGCTGACATGATATGTATTTGTCGCAAAAATGTGTTTGCCTGGTAATTTCTTTTTTTTTTTTTCTTACCCGCACGAAAACGCAGTACATACTCCTGCGCAGCAGACTACTGCAATCATACTGCAAACATGCCTCAAATCTGCTTCGATTTGGGAACTAATTAGCATATTTGAAACATGCTTCTATCATGCTGCTAATCTACTGCATTAATGCTTTTCTCTTTACAAACCTTTCTACTTTTTGGAGTAGAATTGATGTAGGCTATACTGCATTTCTACTGCAAATATGCTCCACACCACTACTGCGTTAATGCTTCTTTGCTACTTCGATACTACTGCATTTTCTAACCGGTTAGAAACAGACAGGTGAATGCCAATTGCAGTGCAATAAGGAATTTGAACTCGAAAGCAGGAAGATAAATGAACGGTCTTTGTTAGGTATAAAATCATAATCATTACTTTTATAATTGCTATATTTCACGATGAAAAATTACCGAGTTCAATATTTTTTTTACTTAAATCAAATCCACTTTTCTGTAATTAAATGACCAGTAAATTATTGATAAAATGACCGTTTTCCTAAAATGTTTGTAAATGACACATTGATAACTTTACTTGTCACACGTTAAATGAAAATTAGCATTCCTTAACTAAATGTCTTAATCATTCTAAATGCCTTTTCTTTAAAAACGTTGCAAATACCTCGTTTTAACAAAAATGCTCCTTGGAGACGAGAGGGTTGGTAATAAGAATCCATTTTGGCTGCAGAGTAAATGGTAAAAAAGTCATCTTTCTTTAGGAAACTGGGGCCCGTTTCACGAAACAGTCGTTAGTTAGAATAACTAACTACTGAACTACCTCGCTAACGAGAAAGATTTTAGCGATTTTCGAGGGGTGTTTCACGAAGCAGTCGTTAACTCATCGCTATGTTCAGTCGTAAAGTTCGGTCGTTAGTTCTCTCGTTACTGACCGCACTCTCGAAACAGTCTACCGGAAGTGAAACTCTTGCGTAAAAGTGTCACTAATAACTCTCCAATGTTTGGCGGCTGCAAATGCATAAGAACGTCTGCCTTGAGGTCGTCGAAAAGGATCTCCACCACCTTTTTTGCCGCTCTTTTTGTCACAGCCAGGCGCAACCTCTCGTAAATTGCATCATCGTGAGTAGGCTATATTCTTATAGATTCTGCCTCTGATGGTCGAGGTCTACGTCGTGGTCTAAGCAACCTTTCTATTTTACTCATTACGCATGCGTACGATTAAACTCTGGATTAAGCAACTGGTCTGACCGGTCGTCAAATACTATGGTAATAATAACGAGAGAGAGAACTAGCGATAGCTTCGTGAAACTGCACTCATAACTAGCGAAAGGCTAACCACCGATCGCTAACTAACTACTGCTTCGTGAAACCGGCCCCTGTACATGATTTACTAGTAAAAAAAATCTCAGCTTCCTAAAGCTTGCACAATATCCAAATGGATATTTATTGTTAACTTACAATTTACCAGTAGCTAGATGTGTTTAATGCTTTTCGTGTTAGCTCTGGTTTCTAACTGCACGTATATTTATATGTAGTCCGAAGAGGAGATGCGACAGCTACTGACATCCATCAAGAATGTGGTAGACAATAGGGATGAGAACTCTCCAAGATACCATTCACACATATGGCTGGACGGGGCGTTCGACACCAAAAGGAAGAAGTCCAAACACCTAAATGCAAATGCCCTGCATCTTTTGTCATTGATGAGAAGTGTCTTCGGTAAGCCCCTCAGAAGCGTCTTGTAGCTCTGACATTCGATTCTATGCATCTATGTTTATATCAATAACAAGCGGTTTTACGTTCAGGAGGTTACGCACGCTGAAAACGTGTCAGTTTCCAAGTCCATTGGTAACTATCCTTTATGATCATAGCACCTAACATTTAACTATTGTACATTTTAGCTGTCAATATAAACTGTAATCATTGGTCGCATTCGGTGCATTCAGAACATTTTAATCCTCGGATCCGCTCGGCCCACTCGAAAGCTAGCCACATTCTCTCCTAATGGACATTGAATAGATACCCCGCAGGAATACGTGGAATGCTTTTAAATGAGTCGGCCATATTTGATCCGAGGATCTGTTAGTCCGCGGATCAACTTTGGTTGTGAATGCGGACATTGAGAACAGACCGTCCCTGGACTAACTGATCCGCCGACTAAATATGGCCGACCCCATTTAAAAGGAAGCAACCTAATACCCTGATTGTCTTTTCGCCTCCACACGCCCCATTAAACGGATAAAATCTTGGTTTTAAGGTTAAATTGCTAGGCCCCTACAGCGAAGGAACGTGTGAAGGCGGGGAGGCAATCAGGGGATTAGGTAGCTTCCTTTTAGGTGGGTCGGCAATATTTAGTCGGCGGATCAGTTAGTCCAGGGCTTCCTTTTTAGTGGTTCGGCCGTAGAAAGTCCGCGGATCCGTGAGTCCGCTGATCAAGTTGTCCTGAATGCGCTCATTATCATATACACACTGTGCTACGACAACTGAAAACAAAGACAGGTCGTTATAAGTATGACTGTGACTTAACTCCTAACACAACCCATCATGAGTACATCACAAAGACCGTGCACTTTATCCAGAAATGCGTCACGATGTTTCATTTCACAATGCGGCAACTTACCACTACCTCTCGCCAGGATTTAATTGATTCATTAACACTTATTTCTAAGGGGAAATGGGTTTACATTTTTTTCCAGAGGTAGAATTCGAAAGTAATCCTGAAAGGAACATTGGCTTCGAGAGGCACGATACTCCCTATGGACTTCAACTTGTGTGGGGATTTTTTGATCCCCACTCTGGACAATATTCAATGAGCGTTGTGTTACACTTGAAGGACAACCAGAAGGTGAAACCCCCTTTCTTGTGATTAAGTATAATGTTGTATACTCAACGATCAATTTATTTCAACAACACTATATTTGTAAGTCAACTAAAATGATTGACTAATTTTCTCCTCCGCTTGGTACAATTATATCTAATTGAAGCTGTCGTTTACAGGGGTGGATCCAGAGTTATTTTCTGACAGTCTTCCAAATTACCTTTGTCAAACCATTCTCCATTTTGATCGGCTTCCGACAGAAAAAACTAGATGGCCATCAATGTAAACTTGAAAAATCTGACCGACTTCTGGAAGACCCAGAAGACAGCCTATAGCCGCCCCTTGTCTATCCGTCCTTCATATTTGAGAATTTAATAATACCATCACTCTGCGCTGAACGAGTTCCTTCTTTTACAAATAAAACCCAAATGGTTGTTGTTGCAGGTGAAAAACAAGAAACGTTGGAGTCAGATCATGTACCTGTCGTATATCGTTGATTTATTGAGTAACAAGCCACGCGATGAAAGTGATAAAGCGATGCATGATGCATGGGAAGATCGTAAGTCTCCTCGACTAATATATATATATATATATATCACACGTTTTACAAACCCTATTCAATACGTGGACGGGTATGTATAACAGACCATAATACGTATATCTTATATATTTTTTCTACCGGCAGATACAGTATAATTTGTTTTGGCAAATAGCCTACCATTTAAAACTATCAATTGTACAGATGGGTGACAAAAGTAATGTACTATGTTTCTTGAAGTAAACAACAGCTGTTTGTTAGATTTTTCCGGTGGTAAATATTGAAAATGGCAATGTCAAGTTAGTATCTTTAAAAACAGGTTTACAGTCCAATGCTTTGCCCTTACACCTGCTTTTTGTCAGTATTTATCTTCTGTAGGATAGGCATGTGATCTCAGTATGGCCATCAGCCATCTGGATATAGACAGCTAAAGGTACAGCTATCTTCTTGGGCTGTGTTGGCGAGGCTCTAAAGATACTTCGAATTAGAACATTTCTGTGCAAGGGGTGTTTCTATGTCACTTGGTTTCCAATCTTATTCCACAAATTTTTATTTGGAATTACATCTGGTAATCGGGCAGGCCAGTCCACCCTGTTGATGTAACGCCGGTGTACCATGAAAATCTGACTCCCCTAAAATGTGACTCCCCAGTCAGATTTTCATAATGAAAATCTGGCTCCCCCTATGAAATTTTGACTCCCGAAAAAAAACGTTCATAAATCTCATTTAATTTGAGTAAATGACCATGATCTTGTAGTATGCATAATGGATGACACATTGGCACTTTTTGTTAGTTTGCAGGTGAAAATTTTCATGAAAAAATAAAAAAATTAAAGATTTGTATTTTAGCACCCAAGGACTCCCCTATGAAAAAGCTATTTATTTGACACTTGATGATCATTTCAACATCTTTCCTTTTAGGTTACTTTATGAAGATTATATTATAAGTACTTGAAAGTTTGATGGTAAAAAATTGGGCGGAAAAAACACATTAAAAAATAAGAAAAATTAAGAATACAAAGCCTATGTATTCTTACACCCAGTGACTCCCCTATGAAAAAGCTATTTATTTGATATTTGTTGATCATTCTAACATATTTTCTTTGAGGATACTTTATGAGGAATATATTGAAAGTACTTGAAAGTTTCATGGTTAAAAAATTGAGTGAAAAAAATAATTTTAAAAAAAGCATGAAAAGTAAGAAAAATTAAGGATTTGTATTCTAACACCCAATGACTCCCCTATAAAAAACTATTTGATATTTGATGATCATTCTGACATCTTTTCTTTAAGGATCCTTTATGAAGAATATATTGGAAATATTTGAAAGTTTGAATGGTAAATTACTGGGTATGCTATATAAGAAGAATTCAGTAAAAAGGCGATGGGGCCAATTTCTTGAGTTAAAAATGTAGCGTTTTGACATGGAAGTGCAAGACCTACAGGTAGTAAGATGAATACTTGTTTTAAAAATATTCACCAAAAATTTCACCACCAAACCTTCAAATAATAAAATGTACATCTCTGTGCAAACTATGTGGAAAGCAATGGTATGGTGACTGAATATAAAATAGGTCCTTTTCTTCATGGGAGCCCAAATCTCATGGGTATAAAAATGAAGATTTTCATGATTTCTTTTTCATTTTTTCACTCACTATTTTATCATCAAACTTTTAAATATTTCCAATATATTTTTCATAAAGTATCCTAAAAGGAAAGGTGTTGAAATGATTATCAAATATTAAATAGATAGCTTTTTCAAAGGGGAGTTTTTGGGTGATAAAATGCACATTTTTAATTTTCTTATTTTTCATTTTTTTTTTTTTTTGGGGGGGGGGTTCACCCAAAATTTTACCGTCAAAATTTCAAATATTTCCAATAAAATCTTCATAAAGTAAATTTAAAGGAAAGATGTAGAAATGATCATCCAATACCAAATAAATAGCTTTTTCATAGGGGAGACAATGGGCGGTTAAGTGCACATTTTTTATTTTCTTATTTTTTCATGAATATATTCACCTGTAAAAAAGTGCCAATGTATCCTCCATTTTACATACTACAAGATCACAGTCATATACTCAAATAAAATAATATTTATGAAGCTTTGTGGAGGGGGAGTCAAATTTTCATGGGAGGGAGTCATGGGAGATTTTCATTATGTCTAGTGAGGCAATGCAAACTCGATCTGGCATACGAGTAGTAGATGATGATCCCTGTTATCATTTGTCCCCTCACAAGATGAAGATAGATTCGCCAGAAAATACAAAATAGCGCCAGTTCAGGCATTGCACTGGTTTTGCAGCCCATGTAAATCTACTCCGTCTGTTTACCTCGCTGATAAGGGGTTTCTTTTTTTCAACCCTGCTGTGAATTCCTGCAGCATGTAGCCTTCTTTGAACATTTCTTATGTCTTTATAAAACTGAAAATTGCGCGGCCATTGTAATATTAATTTGCTGCACGGTTCAAAATATCCTACCCCTTGATCACCAGTGCCCTCCAGCCTTCTGCATATCCCGCATTCTGGCCAGACACACCATATCTTGCGGCTATCTGGGATACATTTATACCCCTGAGAGATACATGTTCTTTCCTTTTTTCATCTGTGAGCTTCCGTTACTTCACAATGATAGAAATTGGCTCAAATTCACCACTGCAAAGCCAACAAAAAAGATGGTGCAATACTTTTGTCATCCCTCTGTACTGATATGCTTCTGTGGGATTCAGTTTGTCTGCTTCTCTGGATCATTCAAGCAGGTTTAGAGGATATTTTGTCATATCTTGCGGTGATACGGCGACAGAGAAAAATGATAAAACTTTTTTTATGAATTACTACATTATATCGATCATGTCTATATTTAATAGCACGCCTGCATATTACCTGTATTTTCATTCATTCGTTTAGGTCTAAAAAAGACCTTCATCCTTGCCACAGACGCAGATGTCAAGTTTACCTTGGATTCCGTGGAGGCGTTGTTTGACGTGTTTCTGCGAGACGACGACCATAGTGTCAGCGCCGTCTGTGGCCGCACTCATCCTTTGGGGTCCAAAGTCCAACCTATAGTGTCCTACCAGGTGTTCGACTATGCCATCGGCCATTGGCTGCAAAAAGTACATATAAAAGAGAGTTCAATCTGATAATGTCAAAATCATTGTAGCGTAGGCTAACTGAAAATTGGTCTGTGAAATACACTTACTAGTATCATATGAATAATACTTATCCCCATCTCGATATTGTTATTTTTACAGTTAATTTTACAGATTGTAATACGAATTACATTTCAGAAAATATATAGAAATAATTGAAGCTAATTTATTCAATACTTAATAAATAACCAAATTCGTATAAAACGGAAACAGTATTTCACATCAGGTTAAAAACGAAATGCTATAAGACCGATAGACTAAATTACTAAGTTTTTGAGAAATATATATTTTCCCGTGAAAGTTTGAAGTCTACTTTTGTGTTGAGGGAATTAAAATGTGACATGATTTATCACTTTCTTTCTTACCTCACCTTTATACGTTGGCCATGCATTTACATGTTGGGTTACGTCGCCAAAATGTAACGTATTAAATAATCTTGATTAAATACGGATAAGACCAATGTTTCAGGTCGCCAACCATGTACTTGGCAGTGTGCTGTGCGCTCCTGGTTGCTTCACCATGTATCGCACGTCCGTTCTTAAACGCACAATGGCGGAGTACGCCAGTGACGCCAAGACTGGCTTCGAGTTCTTGTACAAAGACATGGGGGAAGACAGATGGCTGTGTACTCTTTTGGTAAGCGGACCATTTTTGGACTATTATATGCAATGCTTTCTGCTGCGGGGTGTGGGATCATTTCCCTCCCCAGTGAATCATTTTACAATGTTTAACAGCTTAATGTTTATATACTATGTTTTTTGTTTCAGGTTAAGAACCGAAGCGGGATAGAGTATTGTGCAGTGGCAGAGGACAAAACGTTCTGTCCGGAGACGTTTGGTGAATTCTTCAAACAGCGTAGACGCTGGATCGTATCCACGATGGCAAACATGTGGCTTCTCCTGAAATCTGCCGAGGATTTGGTGACGTCAAGTGAAAGGATCACGTACCCTTTCATGATATACCAGTTTTTTCTACTGGTTTCGTCGTTGATTGGTCCAGCCACCGTTATTTTGGTTATATCTGGTATATATATAAATATATATATCAGCACACGCAGAGATTTCACTTTCTCTCTCTCTCTCTTTCGGTCTTTTCTTTCTCTCTCTTCCAACCGTTTCCACCCCCTCGGGAATATTTTTAAATTTACTTACAGTATCACAACAAACTATATCCAACTATTATTTTTATCCAATTCAAATAGACCTATAAGACGACTCTTTCCTTTTTTACTTGCAGGCGGTTTGGAGTACGCATTTGGAATAAACGACATCGCCATATCCTTGGTGTTGGTGGTCGTTGCTCTCTTGTTCCTCAGTATTTGCATGTACACCTCAAATGAAACACAGATTAATGTGAGTGATACGTTTTACCTAGGCAACCAAGTTCGTACATGTACGCTTACTCGTACCCGTATTTTATAATTAAACACAAATTGTACAGACCCTAGCCTGACTGGTTTGACAGAAATGGTGGCCCGCTAGGAACCAGAGTCCGTTCCCCATTATACTTACCCCGTATACAGGTACTAACCCCAAAACTGCGACTAACCTGCACTTATCATTTTCGAGTCCTGGGATCCGTATCTCGAAAGGTTCGCTATGCTGCGCACGTGCTAAAGTGTCTCGATTCCATGGCCCCGTATCTCGAAATAGAATCGGTTATGGAATCGAGACACTTGCGCACGTGCGCAACATAGCGAACCTTTCGAGATACGGAGCCCTGACCTCCATTCCTTGGACTACCACTCCTGTTACTCCGGCACACGTACAGTCAAGTTAAATTATAATAAACCAAATACGCATTTGCATACTGTTTTCGACAGGGGGCGGGCGGGGGGGGGGGAGAAAGGGAAACTTACATGTTTGAACCTTCTGCATGCTGTCAGAACCACCATATTGGAGATCCATACCAAATGTGTTTTTGCATCACTAGGTAGCAATAGGTGCCAGTGCAATTTTTGCTATCGTAATGGCGGTGACGTTCATTGGTACCATACGGCAGGTGGTGCAGGACTTCAGTACCTTTAACCTAACATATATTTCCTCTCAAATAAGTAAGTAGTTACATATAATCAATGAACAGTGATCAAACAACAGAGCCAAATTAACTAAATTGTGTGATGTTTTTTTTTTTTAATTAATTATACATTTTTTCATATTGATCAATGCAATGACTATACAGTACATACATTAATCTCCCTTAGCAAAATGAAAAGTAAGCGGCAGTGAGTTTGCGGGAGTTTGTTAGAGAAATATGCAATAACATTGCAGCAGATGTGCTGCAAATTTCCAAGAAGGAATTGCAATTTGAAGCAATATTGCAGAAAATTTGCTGCAAAATTTGCAGCAGGCCTTATTTTGGCTGAAAGTCACGGGTAGAAGTTTTACATAATTTTTCAGGTGTGACTGAATTGCCGGTTCCGGTTAGTTCGCTTTACGTCTGTGCAGTAGCTGGGATGTTTGTGATAACAGCATTATTGCATCCGACGGAGTTCACCTGCCTTTTCCATGGTAAGGGTACCACAAAACTTACAACAGCAGGTCTAAGGGTCAATGCAACGCACTTCACTTGCTTAAAATTAACTCTGGAGGTATACTTTTTTAACCCCCTCCCAACTACAAAATAAAAGAGTAAGGGAAGAACAAAAAAAAAACGAAACGAACAAAACAAGACGATATTTTCTCCCTGTGCCCTTCATATGCTCACATATTATAATGATATTATCCTCATTCCCTTTTCACCTTTTAACCCTTGTGTTTATTCTTCTCCTTTTACAAAGTATTGGATACGTAAGTGATGTAAAAAAAAACATTGTGCTTATTGATATTTTAGTGTCTGTGTTTTCATCTCTAATTTTTGTAAAATAATACTGATTCAAATAAAGGACAACGGCACCTGCTCTGTATCGGTGCTGTTAACAATTGTGTTTGCTGATCTAGTGGCGACAACTATATTAGTTACATGTTTCACCCTAAATTAATACGTTTGCATTTTTAAGGTATCACATACCTGTTCTTTCTACCGGCTGGCTTTCTCTTCCTCACTATCTACAGTATATGTAACATTACGGATCAGAGCTGGGGTATGTACAGGTACCATATACAGTGTATCTACAGTATATGTAACATAACGGATCAGAGCTGGGGTTAGTACAGGTACCATATACAATGTACCTCAACAGATTTTCTTGTTTGACTGTTGTGCGGTAACTTCCAGTTAGATATGGTAAATATTTGTTTAACTTATCTTTCCGAATTTTATTTTAACAAATACACACCTTTGCGTAAAGATTTATAATTTTGAGATTCATCAAAATTATTAATATTGTCGTGTTGCTGCAGGGACTAGGGAAGCAAAGACATCTGGTCAAGAGAAAAGCGCTCTTCAGGAAATATGGGACCGAGTACAAGGGACGTGGTATGTCTTAAAAAACTAAACAAATAATATTCCGTTCCAATTTTGTGAGAGTTGCTGATAACGTTTGGAACATTTCAATAATTTGTTATTGATTTAGGTTTTTTCTCGTTGCAGTTAATCACTGTTTTTAAGTACTTTGAAAATAAGATGTAAGAAACTACAACTGTAACCTGATGCACTTTATTTACAACTGCCTAATAGCTTATTGTCTAAAGCCATGCCAACCAGTGCCAATGATCTTAATGACTTCAGATTCAGTGTTTAAAATATATCAATAACGAATCAGAGACTTAGGCTCCTTAAGTTAGTACCCGTGGTTTATTATATCACCCCTCGACTCAATTTGTTTGTTGTGATTGTTTCACTTGATACATTTTTGCAGTTGCCCAACTCAGAAAAATACACCCGAATTTGGCAACGTAGAGATGATCACGAATCTACCAGACGAAGCAAATGATACATCGGCAGGCGGTGAGTAAACCAAAAATAGTAAACACATTAACAGTGAATGTTATTTTATAATGAGCCCTCGCAGTACTGGTTTTTAATGGTCAGTGATACCAATAAAGGAGGTTTATGTGGCACAAGGCATACGAACGCCTCTTCGTATAGCATTAAAAACTAGACGTGTAGTTAATTAGGAATATTTTACTCAGGTGGAGTGGGATAAGTCAATTGAGTTAAGAGTAAAGAACGAAATATACTAGTAAGGCTCATTTCGATGATTCAGGTCATCAGAAAAGGATGGCTGCATGGTATTAGGCATTAAGGCGTAAGTATGGTCAACACAATCAAAATCCCATTCGTGAGGTTTTTCAAGCTGTGTGCCGTACGTCAAATCAACCACAAAGTACGAATCGGTTTAAAACAAATTTTATGGGTATTCATCAGTGCAGTCTGTTGGATTATGGCGTGTTATAATTTTAGGCTCTGTAGAAGAGGAACAAGAAGGCGCCAGAGAAGATAGATGCCATGACGCCATTTCAGTGAAAAATTGGTTGTCTGCAAGGTTTCTTCAGAACGAAATCAAGGTATCGTTGAACCCTGATGGTCAGCTGCTGAGTAACCACATCCTGAATATATCGACACATAAATACAGGCTTGACATTAAATATGGAATACGTTTCCGAATTTTTTAATTAAATTATTCCATTTTTCTGACTGATAAATGAAATTGAGGCTTAAAAGCTGTTTTAGTAACTTAAATTGAAATCGCCATGGAAGCATTCATTGCTGATTCCAAGTCATACGACAACCATTAAAAGTGATATTTTGGGATATCCATATTATCCAAATTGTCATCTGTAAAACTGTTACACGCCCCACAAGGAACCTCATGTCAGTGTCTAGTCATAGTAACGGTCGGGTGTGTGTCTGACCTCACATGGCTGCTACTAGGCCTCTCAAGCGGCAAGGCAATCCTTGGAAATGATTTTTAGACATCCCAGATATCGCTCAAAAACTGTTCAATTTGGTTGCGTTTTGTTGTATGATAAGTAGGTTGTTGATTCGGCGAGTAATTACCTAACAACATATTGTCTACGTATTTTAAATCTGGCGATCTTGAAGACCAGGGTAGCTGCTCATTTACTTGGTTATGTAAGCTATCTGCGATTAAAAGTGCTCTGTTTGAACCGGCATTTTCACAGTGTGCCCTAAAATTCTTCCTAAGGTACCCCTGTCAAATGGTAGTCAAGTGGTTCCCAGATTATTCCTGTATTTTATGTGGTCCAGGTTGTTCTCGATAACTATCATTGGTGTCTTGGCACCAATGGGTTATCCGCTCCAAATACTGGTGCTGTTATTGACCCTAGTCACTTTTGACGCGGCACACGCTTCGTCGTAAGCCTAATCAGGATGTCTGTAAAATCTACTTTGGCGGTGCAGGTAAAATCAATAAAGAAAACCACGTATTTTCAGTGTTCTATCCAGAGTTGTGCAATGCAGCAGTGCTACAGCCATGGTGTAGTCAGTTAATTGGTACCGACACGCCTGCCTACACACTTTTCCAATTACATATTTTGTGTGAGATCTGAGCGTTAAATAAAAGCATTTCAACCTGGGTATAACTCTGAAAGTAAAATTTCATATTATAAATGTCAAGTTTGTATTTTGACACTTGTATTTGTGCATTATATTGAAGTTATTTTTAACAATAACATAAAAAACAATACCTCTTATAAGCTCCAACAAGATTTTACCTAATAATTTAAATTCATTTTTTAAAAGTGATGAAAAGCTGATTTTTTTAAAATTATTATAAAAGACGCCTTTTGCTTAGAAGTGCTTTGAGTGTTTTATTTTAATTTTATTATCATTATTTCAAACTTGTTTTATAGGCTTGTGAGGACAATTTTAAAAAACTTGGCTATGACGACACCACTTTTATTGCTGGGATGAGCAAAGAGGTATATTTTTAAATGTCATATGATAGAACTGCAGATGATTTACGATCGCCCCAGGAATTAAACAATGCTAACATTACATGAAGAATATGTGGTAGGCCTACAGTCCATCTCAAGTCAATTAAATACAAATACAAGCTACAATGATCTTATGTCAGACTGATTTGTTGTTATCAATAGATAGCATAAAAATGTAGATTCCTAGCCCACACATGGTCCTCGACAAACTTTTTTCTTTTATCTTTTTCAGGAAATTCGCCAAGTCGGCATAATGAGCAGGGACCACGTTAACCTGGTACACGCTGAGGTACAAAGACTTCCCGCCTTTCAAATAGACCCACAGGTACCAACAGACACTGCAGCAAAGGTGAGGGTGTGTTAAACTTTATTGTAAATATGTGCTGTGGATAAATCTGCTTTTTTATCGAGGAGAATAGGAATAACATACAGGATACATTTAATCCATTGCCTAATTTCCTTATTGATGTAAGCACGCCTTTGAAATAATGGATTTACACTTCAGGAAAGGTGGATTACCTCCATTGGCCTTGTAAGATACAGGAAAGCACTACTAGACAACTTTGATGACTTGATGACCACTACAGACAAAGATCAACTGAGGATTAAATATGGAATTCACAAACCAGGTAGATATTATTGTAATACCTGAACAGTGTGCTACTACAGTCATTGGTCCGACGCCTGTGGTCAGTAAAATTCCGTGCAGACCAGGTTTTCAGAATGTGTAATTTTAGTGGTCCAACATGACTAGTATACTTTTTTCGATGAAAATAACCTTAAAGGGATAATAACTCTTCATATGAGATCTATATTTCACAATAAAAACATTGTGAATAACTCATAGAAATATAATATATTCTGTTTTACCACAAAAACAGCAGTTATAGCTATTATTCTGATATCTGAGCTTGTCTTTAGACGATGTAAGCTCCATTGATGGCTATACTATGTTAAAATCTCTTAAGAGATTTTAACAAAAAAACAAACATTTAGAAAAAAAACCAGGGACTAACTTTGAATGTAAAAATGGATTCATTAACCATTGGTAAGTATGAGAAAATTGTTGTTCACTCCAGGAAAATTCATTTTTTGGCCAAAACAAAGAGTTATTATCACTTTAATCCACAGTTTTCCATAGATATGTATGAGTTTGTCTCCAATAGTGAAGTTTTTCAGAAAGATTGACAAAATAAAGTTTTTTAAGAAAACTATGTTAATGTGTAATAGGTTGAAAATTAAGTTCTGATTGACATGTTTGTTTGGACCACTGATTTGTAATGCAAACCAAAAGATTTTAGAAAATTGGTGGTCCGAATGGCCAGTAAAATGAAACGTTTACGGTACAGATTTTACCTGCGTTCTTAACCAATGTTTGTGTGTAGGCATGTTCATCTCCCCGCTTCAAGATTTAAAAAAATGCAGGACAGGGAACAGTGTCAGCATTTTCCTTTCTCCCAGTCGACGAGCAGTCTCTTATTTTTCCGTCAGTCAGCTACTGGATGATTTCCATAAGCAATGCATATAGCCTAATTGCATAAATTGTAGACCTACAACAGGCCCCCCTCCCCCCCCCCCCCCCCAAGCCATTTTTCTCAGTTCACGGTAATTGACGTGCTTGTGTGCGTAAGTTTTCATGTTGTCTTTTAAATGCAGTACAAAACGTATAATTTAGTAAGTGCATGTTTTTCTGTTTTTGCATTATAACTTGACGCCATTTTTGTCTCATACCAGGTCACTTGAAGCGCCTGTACAAGTCCATCCAGCAGCTTCGACCGGCTACTCTTGGTAAGACCACATGGGTGACTGTCTCAATTATGACTCCATCATCTATTGTATTTATACACAGATTAAATTACGGTCATATATCTCTTGGTGGAATTTTTAATGTTCTACTAACTAATTTATGTAATTGTGTTCATGAAACATGAAACTTTTCTTCACACATGGCAATCCTAAATAGATATAATGTGTACATTGAGTATATGCGTGTGTGTGTGTGTGTGTTTGTGTTTACGATGGATGTTCTCTAGTGTAATATTGCATCTAAATCATATTCATCAGTGAATTATTCATTCTTAACAGCACGTCACCAGGTAATTATTATTGCATACAATCGAAACTCAAAAGGAACCTAGGTAGTGACTGGATTATATAGATTCCACTTCTTCTGCTTTTGTAGATGAAGCNTGTGTTTGTGTGTGTGTGTTTACGATGGATGTTCTCTAGTGTAATATTGCATCTAAATCATATTCATCAGTGAATTATTCATTCTTATCAGCACGTCACCAGGTAATTATTATTGCATACAATCGAAACTCAAAAGGAACCTAGGTAGTGACTGGATTATATAGATTCCACTTCTTCTGCTTTTGTAGATGAAGCAAGCTTGATGAAGGTCCGAGAAAAATTGAAAAGCTGCAAGTCTTATACACTCACCCCAGAAGTGAGAAGAGAGAAAGAATTTTGGAAAAATCTTATTGATAAGCGCTTGAAACCTTCCGCAGTATTCAAGGAAAAGGAGGACGCACTTAAAAGTAAATGGTCCCATGAGTAAATATTTTTCTTTTCTTAATCCTTAATTTAACCTAATCTCTAATCACTACCTATTTAAACGAATTAAGTAATTAAATTTTATAAACCATGTAGAACATAACAGTGTCGCTCCCATGGCAAACATTTTGATTATTTACTAGATGAGCTGTTAGATCTCCGCAAGACGGCACTGATGTGGTTTGCGGTAGTAAACACGTTGTGGCTCACAATATTCCTCACCCTTGGTAACTTGGGTACAGACCCAGAAAAACCCGACCTCCAACTTTTTGGGAATAATCCATTAGGTAATATGAGGTTCCTATATTTTCCATTTTATATCAAATGTGGGCCTATATACTACTGGGTTGTTAAGTGTCGTATGATTACAAAATGCACGATATTTTCATCGTAACGACTACATATTAGATATTGTTCTCTTTTATTTTTCTATTTTTCCTAGGAAATTGATTTACCCAAATTACATCCTTGCATATTATACATTTATTTTAGTAACCCATGATCTTATTCTTGACTGAAAATTACATGTACACATTAATTTATTCAATGACATATCTTATTACAGGTCTAGTGTTTCTGTTCATCTTCTGCTTCCTGCTTATCGTACAGTTCCTGGCCATGCTGTGCCATCGACTGCTGACCTTCGTCCATTTGTTGGCGCGTGCGACCTTGGGTGAAGGGAATGGCGTTTGCTGTTGCCCAAAACTAAGTCGCAACGTATCCAGTGGAGGAAATGGCGTTTGCTGTTGCCAAAGAACAGGCGATCCAGAACAGCCATACCAAACCTTAAGGGATATTGCCAGTATAAATTAGCAAACATAGTGGCATTTTCACTTCCTTTTCTACAATTTGTTCAGGAAGATTCTTTATTTGACGCTTATATCGAATATGTTTTTTTATATCAATCACAATGACGATCAGCAGACGTTAAGTATTGGATTAAATGAAATGGCCACTAACATAATCGCATATTAAATGCCATGTTTCTTGCGATTTGTGTTCCCACTTTTTTCATATTACACGTCAGTTAAATGACTATATTCTTTTGATAAATACATATCTAATATGTCTTATTAGATAACATAATTTTGAAGAATGTAGACTTTATACATATTTTATTTTCTACTGGAATTTTTTCATGTGTGCATGTTCCTCAAAATCGTAGAGCGGCAAAATTTGACCTTGGCAACATCGTAACTTTGGCCACTATTCCTCAACAAGAGAGTGTGTGGGGAAATTTCGGTTAAAGTATTTTCCAATCAATATTGGAGGTACATCATATATTTGTCTTTGCATGGAAACAAATGTTTCAGTTGTATTTAGACTTTTAAATGAAGTTGTACACAAGCCCGGGTTTGATGATGCATGTTTTTTTTTTCCTTAAAATAATAACAATAAATAAAATAAGGATTTGACGACCCGTATGCCTTAAAACGAGTCCAACGCGACACATGTTTGTTTACATTAACAAGTATCTTTATTTTAGCAATTATCATTGTTGATTTAACACACAAGTCTATTTTATCTGGTGGCGTATATGGCTACTGTTTATATTACTTATACGCTTAGTTCACCATTTCAATATTGTTAAACCGGTTAATTGTATGAAATCTTTATTCAAGACTTGGGAGTGTATGATGTATGTGCATAGGGAAAATACAAGTTCATCATGTTCATGTACATGCCATTAACAAATACATATTGTTATGAAAAAGAAAAATTACGACTGAGTTTGATAACTTTTTTATTTCATATTCTTAGCATGAAAAATCATTTTAATTACATAATTTCCGGAAAAATTTTTTGTAAATAAAAAATTCAACAATTTCTTTTACTGAGCATAAATAATCAATCTCATTTATTTAGTTTTAAAATTATCATAGAGAAATTAAAATAAACTAATCATTAAATATTTTACTCATAATAATAATCAATATCATTTTCTTAGTTAAGAGTTATCAATAAAGAATTTCATGAATACATGTAGTTGCAATACGCCACCAAAATTTCTCAGATTTAAACAGTTTGTTTCATCGCCCCAAAAATAAAAAAAATATCTTGCCAGTATGGAGCCTCACACACTTCACTTGGAGCTGTCACCCTGCGGTTCAAACACGTACTGAAATGCATCAGAGGGGCTAAGGGAGCATAAAAAACTGGTTGCTCACAACAAAATATGTCCTTGGCATGCAAACTATAAATATAAAAAGTCAACAAAAGTTTTTAAAATATGATTCATTTTTCACTCACCTCTCTCAGAAAAAAAAAAGACTGTAACATATGAATCTAAAGATTTTAATTGTCCTATAAAGCTGACCTGAATTGATGCAACTATGCAGGCACCAACGAATCCCACATGACCCGATATCTCTGATCTGGTATAATACAAGACATTTAAAACATATTGGTTTAATTGGCAGGTAGCATACGAATTATGAGAATTGCCCGAGTAGAGTTTCTGCACTTAATATACCCTATGGAGAATATTGAAGAACCTAATTGTGTCTGTGTTAATGTGACAATGGTCTTCTTTGGAACGACCGACCTTGACCTTTCCTCTAGAACTACGTAACATATACGATCGACTGTTCACGTGCCCGCCACTTATCTGTCTTCACATGGCCGTTCCCTGTGTAACCTACCACGTCCAATTGAATTCCAGGCGATATAGATGACGCCAGACTAACCACTGAACTTCATCGTCGTCTTCCTTGTACCATCAGCGGCGACCAGTGGAGGTCAGTGGCGTGCTCTCAACGTCTTTCTGCTTCCTATGAGACCAATGAGCGTTGTAAGGGCGACCTGGGCGAGAACTAGAAACTTTAAAGTGCTTCGATATATTCTATTTTTTTATTTCATCATTTCTGTCCCATTTGACCAAATCGCATGAGGCCCCTTCTATAACTATCCTCAGTTGTGTCGGAAAATAATATTAGAAATATATTTAAAAAAACAACATAAAACTTGTATACGAGACTTCAATTTCAAAAACCGTTAGACAGCGTGAAACATGTATATGTGGGTCCGACAAGGAGCTCAAAGTCTTAAAGGATTTCAGCCAGACCATCAGAAAATGTCTTGAACGGAGCATAACCTTCAGAAACATGCCCAAATAATTATTTCTTAATCAAAATACACTAACTAGAAATTCATTTTGTAAATATCAAGCTTCTAAAAAGAATCATTTTCGTTAGGCCTGGGAGTTAATGAGCTACGGTGACGACATAAAAGCCACAGGAGGAGAGGGCCAGCGTGTTTAGCTGTCAAACCGAGCTGCCACTATCTACCTGCAGGATGACTGTTCAAACTCCTGATAACAGTTCATACCCATTCACCTCTCTAATCCGACAGGTTTAAATACTCCTGAAGGCACATGAAACCATTTTCCTGTCAGTTCAAACCTTTAACTAGTATTTAATTACGACTTGCTATACTAGCATAAACTAGTATTTATTTACTTTATCTACTAGTATAATCAGATATTCTCAATATATACGTCCATTTGAAGTAAACAGAAGAATTATATTTTTTCTAAAACCTTGGTGAAAGAAAGTGATAAATCTATTGTGTGTCTCTGTGCAAACTATGTAGAAAACAATGGTATGGTGACTGAATATGAAATAGGTCCTTTTCTTTATGGGAATCCAAATCTCATGGGTATAAAAATGAAGATTTTCATAATTTATTTTTCATCCTTTCACTCACTATTTTATCATAAAACTTTTAAATATTTCCAATATATTTTTCATAAAGTATCCTAATAGAAAAGATGTCAGAATGATCATCAAATATCAAATAAATAGCTTTTTCATAGGGGAGTTATTGGGTGATAAAATGCACATTTTTAATTTTCTATTTTTCATGTTTTTTTTTAGTTTTTTCACCCAATAGTTTACCATCAAACTTTCAAATATTTCCAATATAATCTTCATAAAGTAAATTTAAAGGAAAGATGTAGAAATGATCATCCAATATCAAATAAATAGCTTTTTCAAAGGGGAGACAATGGGCGGTTAAGTGCACATTTTTAATTTTCATATTTTTTCATGAAAATATTCACCTGCAAACTTAAAAAAAAAAGCCAAAGTATCCTCCATTTTACATACTACAATATCACAGTCATATACTCAAATAAAATAAGATTTATGAACATTTGTGGTGGGGGAGTCAAATTTTCATGGGGAGTCAGATTTTCATTATGAAAATCTGACTGGGGGAGTCAGATTTTCATGTTACACCAGTCCCTTGCTCCCTTTACCTCCACCTGGGTGCACGAGTATACACTGTGTATGGAAAATGCAGAAAAACGTCGCTTTTTTTTTTTCTCAAAATGGAAAGTTTCGCAAAGGTAGCGCAGTCTATCAGGTATGTAATAATGATAGATTTAAACTGATATCTGCATATCAGGTGACCAAGGTGACCGATTACTCATAAATAATAATTTCTCCAGGTCTTGAATCTTTCACAGGCAGATTTCATTGACCATACTGATAGTCATAGCACACATGATATTGCTTGTGTAAAACATTTTATAGCAAAGCTATTTGAGGTAACATGGACTTATTTATCCCATGTGGAAGTAAAATTATCAAGCGACCGGGCCTCAGAGGCCCGGTTTCCAGGAAATGGGACTAACTTTTGGAAAAGTTAATTTCTACATATGTTGTAAATTATTTCAAAACTAATTATTTATCCATTGATGGGGTATAAGTTGCTTGAGGATTACATGAAAGGAACAGGCTCAAAACCTCATGCGAACGAAGAGAGAGCAAAAGATACATGGGTCCGGGCCTGCGAGGCCCCTGAAAGGTGATTGAGGGTTAATGTGTAATGTCTCATTACCTGTTCATTAAAAAAAATCATCTAATCTCATATCTGACAACAATTTAACTGGTATTTCTTAAAATAACTGCATCAAAGTTAAATGTTTTGACGATTATTACGCATAATCATAAGTGATGTCAATTAGTTCAAAACCGACAGTGACTCTCGGGGATTTCGCAAATTAAAGTAGCTCAATGTATGGCCCACAATGCGAAAATGTTTACAAAAGCAGTACACATTAAAAAGCGCAGATCAATTCGTGTGAACTCCCCTTATAATTACAACGCATTATATGTTCTAGCCCCTGTACCCTTGAGCGAGCTATTTTCTGTCAAGAAGAGGCAGATGTGAGCGACAAGGAGCGCCATGCATATCAAAAACAAGCTGCCGAAGACTGGGAAACGATTCTGATAAACAGGGCAAGGGAAATGAAAACAGGTATTAGGTATTTTAAACATCCCATATGATATACCCTGAGTGTCAGAGCAACATAAAAGCTAGCTTGCTAAATATACCTTGTGGTGGTCGCTTTTAGTAGTATTATTTGCTACTATGGGTTATATATGAAATCAAGATCGAGCTGGCAATACCGGAATCTAGAACCTAGGGTAGTATGATAATGATGCATCAGTAATTTTACTGATTAAGATAAATAGATAGATAGATAGATAGATAGATAATTTATCCCAATGTGAGCAGAAAGTACAAATTAAAGTATTTTACAAACCCAAAAAATGCACGAAATATATGCGCAATTAGCGTAACAAAAACAAATTTATTATGCTCAAGTTGGTCGAGTCAATATGTTAGGATTAGAAAAATAAACAGTTTACAGCATATATCAAACGACATGCGTCTCAATAAATGTTATTCATGATATATATGATAAACGATTTAGGTTAAAGAATGAAGACCCCGCTCCCATACCAGATCTAGAAGGATCGACATATCTCCGAGGGGTTTCTTGTTACACTGCATTCAGCTACCCTAGCTCGATCTTGATTTCATATATAACCCATGTCAACAATACCGGCTCTAGTGACCAGCGGCCATGTTACACTTCCATCAATCAAATAGAACTGCATCTGCAGTTGAATGTCATCAGACCAAAATGAAACATAAAACAGAATTAATTCTGCTTTATTTAATTTTATTTGCTGTATTTAAGATGTAAAGTGAAAAAATAAATAATATTCTTCGAACAGAAAAGATATATCCAATGTTTTTGTATTTTTTGCTTATCAAAGAACATTTAGTCCTGAGATGTACACGTGCGCAATACACGTGCTTGCCGTGTGCCAAATTTGACAGCTACACTGTATGCCCGATACCACTATAAGGGCTGCGCAATGGCTACACCAAAATCAGTTTTTAAAGCAGAATGTTGCTTCTATTGTGGCACTGACCTTCGACTGCAAGATATTTTCAATTCAAACTTCGTCAGGCGCTTTGCTTCTTGTCTCGTCTGCACGAGATAACTTCAGCGCGAGGCGGGAAAGGCAGCTCCAGGCGGCCAAACCTGTGACGTACGAGACTTATGACTTCCAAATATGGATCCAGGCGGACACAGCTGTGACGTGTGACTTCCAAATATGGAAGCGCCCCAGGCAAAATTTTGAAGAAGAACGCCCTCAGATTGTCGCTGTTCGTCAGAGCTAGTAAAAGCGACTCCATCACAAGGTATATATTTAACAAGCTAGCTTTTACGTTGCTCTGACACTAGGGTACATTCAGCTTAAGCGGCTCTGATGTCCGGCACGCCTACTGAAGTTGTTAGGCATAATTTTAAAACTATGGTTTAGCAGCTTCCGTAGGCGTTTCAGGCTTCTTAACCGCTTAAGCTGAATGCCATTTAGCGAAAATCGTTTCGGAGATGGGTCGGTCCTGCTAGATCGATCTAGAAATGAAAATGGCGTCTAAGGCTGTATTCCCAGAGCTTTTAGATCGATCTATCCCCGCGGGGAGTCTAACTAGATTACTGTCAGATAAGCCGGCTTAAATGTCCGTCCCGCCTACTACAAGCTGTAAGGGGGTAATTAACTTTGGTGTCCGCTCGGCTGACAGCTATTTAGCGTGAATCCCCAGGGAGTTAGGTCGATCTAAAGTAGATCGATCTAATCTCTGGAAATGGGGTCTAAGTTTAAATAATTTTATTGGTGTTTTAGGTGCTCATCTGATCATTGGATTAATGGGGTTAAAGGACGCGAATGAATTTAGAAGACCCAACAGTGGGGGCACCCCTGCCTACTTACGAGTTTTAAGAGACATTTGGTGGTCAAATGTCGAGCAAGGTGTGATAACAAAGGTAATTTCACTGTTAACAAAAAATTATAATAATAATAATAATAATAATAATAATAAACTGTAAAATGCAAAATCATATTCTTGTTTCAGAGCTCTACTGATGCATACATGTATTTTTTTTATACGAACATTGGTAACGATAGTGATGAAATATCTTTTTTTAATTTTATATATGTTAACTGAAAAAACATCATGAATTGCGATAAGTGCAAAAAATAAAAGAAAGTATAGAAAAGAAAATGTAGATGATCAGATTGACTGAACAAGAATTGAAGTTTGTGCATGCTCGTCTAGCATAGGTGATATATTTAATATTCAATGCAATATAACTTAAATTCTAACAGATTCATTATTATCGTAGGAGGAATTTAAAAATACAAACGCTGCATATTATCGACGATCAGAAGTTGAATTAAAAGCACCGTTTGTAAGCAAGGACTCCAAGGTTTTAAAAGAAGGTTTAAAACTTATTTCAATCAAAATGAAAGATGTTCCAATCAACCCAGCTGCAATGGTAGGAAAAGACAAAGTTACAGGTAAGTTTTAATAATATATGCGTATGGTTTCTGCGTTGTACAAGTGGCATATTGTTTCTCTTTCTCAATAAAGTTTCTGAAAATATACTCTGTGATGTTCATGTATACAAGTAAAGGCACGAAATAATAAAACTATTCTACGAACTAAAAAAATCTTGTAAAAGCCCAATGATAAGTGTCCCCAAGTTTCTCTGAATTACTACTTTTAGGCAAAAATTCTACTGTTCTTGTAATGCACATCGTAAGACGAACATCCGTAATTTGTACACAAGATTACATGATTGAAGACTACATGTATATAATGTAATATAGCTAACCATTTTTAATCCAGGAACTCGCTCGATAAAAAGGTACGTTAATTCGGTCCAAGCTTGGAGTAATGCTATATTCTACTCTGGTCTCTCCGAGCACAGATCGGAAGAAGAACGAAAAGTCATAATGGATCAGTTATACTCTCAGTTTGAGGAATGTATCATGTGCAATCCCGATGACTTCATTTTTGAGTTTACAATGGCCTATGTAGACATCGTGAAGACTTAAAATCAGACAGCGATACCAATATCTTTGAGGCGGAGAGTAAAGCAATTGGTGTCAAGCAATGCAAAAATACATGTAATAACGCCACATTTTTGAAGTTAAAATCTTAACGACATCTACAAAGAAAAAATGAGATAATTCTTCTTAATTTTCATTGCTAAAAATATTTGTTTTAATCCACTGACAATAGCTGTTGTAAAATAGTAAACACGGAAAATGAAAATAACATTTTACCTAAAAAAGTTGCTACTAAACCATAAATTTCGTCAGCAGAGATACTAGTGAAGTGGAATTTGGAAAAAATAAATCTGCTGATGTAATGTGTATAGCTTTTTGCTTTTAATTTTTCATTAATTATCTGAATCTGATAACAGTGATTTCAGAATCACGCGTCCTTCCCAGGTACGAAATATGGCGTCTTTTATGAAGACAAACATGAGTAGTACAAGGAGGCAATTAACCGCAGATTGGATACGAGACGGCAGATAGCCACCAGGATTAAAGAGGCTTTTCAGAATGAGTATTGTCGACCTACCTATAATATGCACTTACTCCATGGGGACTCTCCCTGAAGGCAACCAATTAACATGCCTCCTCTTTGCGTTGAGCAGAATACAGAGAAGCTGGTTATTATACGAGTACGTTGGAAAATAAAGTAGACATGTTATTCTGTTAATCTGATTGCATTCAGCGAGAGTCCCCGTGGAGTTAGTGTGCATTAGCTACCTCTAATTAAAAACCATTCTTCCTGATCCGAAAGACTACATAAACTCTTAACCCACACCAGTGACAGCATCACGGTACCAGTACAGGATCAGAAAGCAACAAACAGAAAGGAATCTCAGCAATAATTAATCCAGCATCAGTGAAATCTACCTCGAGATCCGGTGTAACGTGACAGAGAGTTCCCCATGACAGAGAGTCCGCTTCCCATTCATTTGTACAGGCAAGCCTCAACCTGGGTTTTGACCCACTTAGGTCAGACTAACCCTAACCATTATAACTTAACGGAAGGCGGACTTTCTGTTACACGGACCCTCAGTTTCGTTACACCGGAACAAAGCTACCCAGCTATTTACTCCAGCATCTTTCATAGTTCGGTCCTCTGGGGGCATGCTTCAGTATTATCCTGAGAACGCATCACAAACTAGTAGGTGGTGGACGGCACAACCAAAGAATAATTGGTGCAACTTTATAGACGTACTACATTACATTTCATGTTTCTGCTCCCAATAGGATCATATGACCAGTGGTTTATATAGTTAGCTTTATTATATGTTCCGTGAAAGCTACTCGTTGATACTTCAAATGAAAAAGTTCGTGTTTCTCGTGGTGCAGTGCGAATCAGTGTGCAACTAATGTGTGTGTTTGGAGTTTCACGTCTTTGTATACATCAGTACAGTTACAAACCATCACTGAAAATCCAATTAACTTGTAGTGTTGAAAAATACAGTTGCAATACTCCCAGCAAGTAAAATATTTCAGATTTGAACAGTTTCATTCATGGCTTTAATAACAAGAATATCTCTCCAGTATAGCAATCCGTGCAGCCTCACACGTTTCACTGGGAGCTGCTGCAACCGCGTGGGTCAGAGATGCACAGAAATACAGCGGGGGGTTGGGGGGGGAGGGAGCATACAGAGTTGGTTGCAAAATATCGCTTTGGCATGCAAACTGAAAATATCATACAGAAATCAAAAAAAGTTTCTGAAAAAATTATTTCTTCGCTCACCTTGCTCAGGACCAGTTAAAAGGAATCTTTCTCTTATGCCACAGTCTTTAGAATTGTCCTCTAAGGCTGACCGGAGGTGATGTACATGTATAATCAAGCATGCATTAATCCCACATAACCCCATATCTCGATCATATTACAAGTGTTCCAACAACTCTTCTTCGCTTTTTCGGAAAAATCCCCATGAAAATGTCACTGCAAAAGTCCCTTTGACATGTACATCATGGGCGATATTTCTCCAACCGATTATTCAATAAACTGCGGTGGCGTCTAAGGGCTGGTTTTTTTTTTTTTTTTTTTTTTTTTTTTTTTTTTTTTCAAGACACGTTAAAATACGGAACCCATATATGCATGCAACGATAAGGTATTTGACTTTCCTAAGCTCTGTTCTACTTTTTGCTACAGAAAATCCTTGAGGATTAATCAAAAATACATTAATGATAACATGGATCAGCCAAACGTTTCTAATTGGCACATGTAAAATATGGCCACGGCTCATAAATGATCTGATAACCCTTAATGAAGAATAACGATACTATTTCCATTCACAACAATTGACTTTTCACTGACGTAAAGCAAGAAAAAAACATTGCCGCATTCTATGGATTAAGTAACATAAACTGAACGAAATTCCATTAAGGAATACAGTGTACATAAGACCTTTCTACTAGCAAAGATTATTCTGGAAATTTAAACAAGGTACCGGTAAATGTCACCATTTCTTAAACAGCTGAGAAAATTCCAATCTATAAACCTGGTTACAATTTCTAAATTTCCACTCTAACGTCACCAGCCACTATCGCCAAAACAGGAAAGACTAAAAACCTTGAAACCTAGAACTCAAAACCGGTTTACTTGCCGTAATTTTTCGTCGGCTTTGGAATTTGCGTACGTCCCTGGAGATAACATTTTTAAAAATGACGGAATTTTCAGGAAAATTACATTTAGTACGCAAATGTCTAATTCTCATTGTATAACTTTGACCTTAATTTCATTAGCAATCTGCTCAAATTACTTTCTTTCTGCAGTTCTAAAGGTCATCTTTGTCACATCTTCATTGCAATGGCACAAAATACAGCTGCACTGCTCTGATTCTCCTTGCCAAAAGATAACGATGCCAACAATAAAATTTATACAAAGTATAAAACCAAAAATATGCTCAATAGACTTTACTATGTTAATACACAATTTAAATGTTTTAAACGTTGATTTGGGCACTGAAACACAGGTATTTTAGCACCCCTTCCTGGCTGTATCTGCAAAGTACCTATGTAAATGTAATTAGATTTTTCCTCCCTGGGGTCGGTGTTGTAATGGAACATCCAGGGGCAAAGACATCTTAATGTCCTTAGAGTCAAACTAATTACCAGACGACAGTCTAGGGTTTTCTTTGTAATCGGATAACTATGCTGTGGTTTCTGGAGGACTGTCAGAGATCCCATTATAGAAGGCATTTACGTAAGGTAATTAAGGAAGGCTCTGTTTTAAAGCAAAATACTTTAAAATATAAAATGAGACATGTTAAGTACACGCTTCAAATTACATTTGCCATGGGCGCCATACGATTAAATCGTGTATAATTTTCCGTGTTGGTGCCGTACCATTTCTCCGACATCACCTTGAGGTCGCATGAGAAATAAAACCGGTTTTTCGGTTGAAAAGTGAAAAGTGACAGTTTCAGTCTCAGTACAGTTGCCGCAGGCTGTCATCACAGCCTCCTTGAAGATCGTTGTCGGCTCAGTCCCCTACGATGTATTTTATAGTGTGGAAAGAATAAGGAAAAGCGCAATCTCAAATCCTGCAAGTGAATTATTGAAAGGTTTAAACACCTTTTCTATTGCTATACATCCTTAAACCATCAAAAGAAGGAGGGTTCAGTCATTATCAAGATCCCTGCAAGTCAACCCAACACTGCCCGTACGTGAACGGTGCATGCCATCTTCGATATTGCTACGGCCTACGGGCTTACAATTCTAAGATTTCTCAATGGCTTTAGCTTGACAAAACCACAGAGGCTATCGACGCCGTGAAACGGTAAAATTTTGCATGACCACCGTCTGTGTCCGCACAGTCACCTCAGGAAAAGGGATAAAGGGACAAAACACGAGTACCGGACGGAAATGTAATCTACTAGTAGGCTTTAACAAGACTTGGACGTTTACTGACCTAGACTAGTGTTTATTCGTGACAGAAATAAGATATACATGTACTTCCTCAGAGACTAAATCTTGACTATAACAAACAATCATATCTGTTCATTGCAGTAAGAGAAAATTAACCCGTTTTTAGACAAACACATCAACGACAGTCATCATATGCATATCAATAAGCTTGATACGAATTAGTCCAAGTCATTCGGGACATGATAAAATTGTTTGAATCAGATTGTTAGATTTTGAACCAAATCGAATTCAAAGTTGTTCCTATTTAAGAAATCTTGTTTCGTCTGCAAGTCTCCAACATCTTCATCAAATTGTATACTGCACTTAAAACAACAGTACAAATCTAAAAATACCCACAAGAAATAAGCCATGTTTCCGCTTTCCATAGACGGATTTAACTAATACATTGTGCCTTTATGCTACTTTACTATTGACTTTGAAATGTGATTGAAATAGAAATAGCATTGCTCTACCAATATTATCAAACTACTGACAGTTTCCTTGTGAAATTTTTATTGGTTTTGTTAGGTTGGCTTTGGTCTAAACCAACTCAATACCGTTGCTGATTAATCCATTTTCTATTATTACATGTACGAGAACAAGCCGTGGTCTTTGGAGCACTAGCTATACGGTATATACTCTACATCTATTTCATATGTTTTCGTTTCCATTGGTTTCATGTCTCTTGGCCTTCTCTCCCTAGAATCTCGTGGCACGTAGCCGTGGGTGGTTTAAGTTGTTCCTTTGAAGGATGTTGCCGCCTATAAGAAACATGTTTCAGATGTAGTGTTGTGAAGAATAGCATTTCGAAAGCTAAGTTAACCGGATAATAATCACTACCTAGATCCTGAACATTTGTCAAACTACCAATTAATGATTTTATTTCTGATCGAAGTTACCGCATTAAATGCGATCCATCTGGGGTTTATTGACAGTGAGGCCTCGTAGCAACAAACTGAATTAATACGAAATTCATTCCCTTTTATTTGCAGCCCCGAAGAGCAGGGTCGCATTACTTTGAGCAAGCGACAACATATAGTAGAACACAAATGAAATTAAAAAGTAGTATTGGCTTTTGTAACAAAAAGAACTTATTTCAGATTGTTGACCTAAGCATGATCTCAATTCTTAAATGCTCTGTTCTTTGAAAAAGAGCGACGAGCATAAACTTCCCGTTGTCTAATCTTGAAAGTATTCTATCTGGGATTTTCCGCCAAATTGAATTTTCTTCAAAAAGAAAAAAAGCAATTTCCTTTTATTCACGAATCATTACACAACTCATTCCTTTACTTGGATCCAACGTATAGTATTCTTTTTACATGATTTAGTTCTAAATGATGGACCAGTCATTTAAACCGCATTATGTCCAGAACAATTCAGAGAAAAAAAAAACGTCAGGTAGGGCCTACGTTTATTTTAGGGGGTTAATCGTTTTCTAAGTTCTATGAAAGAACAGAAAATGTAGATATGCAGATGTCTGAAAATATAACTTTAGAGCAATTTCAACCCTTCAACGATGGAAATGTCGCAGGACCCATTTTGGACAAGAAAGAATTTTTTTTCTAGTTTTGCTCAGTAGTGGATTGCTGTACAAATGTAAAAATGGCGTATATCTTTACTATTTTTGGCCTTTTAAAAAGCGATATGCACGGTGTAAAATTCCAAAGCAGAGGCAACGAACACAAGGTCATGAAGGTAAACAAGGACATAAACCATCCAAAATCTTACTTTTCTAGTAAAACCATACAGTGTGTATTTGTAGTGTGAGAAAATATCTCAAAACGATTTTATTCACCAGTTGCAATCATAATGTTACGTGCACCCCATAGCAGTTGGTGACTGCGTCCGTGCATGTGCGCATGACCAATGTATTCCACATATGAAAATGGTGACATAACCAACAAAATGGAAGCTCAGCTGTTGCTCGTTTAGAAAACAAAATGTTTGCCAAACTTACATAGAACATTGTAAATCAAACTCGGCAAAATAGGAAACAACCTGGTTTAAAGAAAACGATAGTTTGACCCGAAAACAATTTCTCTGAAGCTCTTTTGAATGGGACCGAGAAACCACGTATTTTCGTTTCCACATCCGCTTTATAACACTTTTCCCGCCAAATTTAGGAGTTGTTATCCTATGTGAGTGGGCTAATTGGAACGTGCTTAAGTTGCAGCAGCTTTCTTCACCTCTCTATTACTAGAGGACAAAATATCCTGCATTCAGCGAAGAATTGCTTAACTATCATTATGCTTCCTCTGGCTGCAATCCAACTGATTTAAGATGTCTGATATAAGTTGAAATCGATGTTTCTGTCGCAGGTATGTTTTGATTTATTACCATCAGACTTAGGATAAATACTGTCTCTACCTTATTAACTTCATCAGTGAAGAATGAACGGCAGCGAGTCAATAACCTGCAGATCGGGTGTCTACCATAAACAAAATGCGGATACTAGAATAGCTGAACTATTATTAAAGGTATCCTTTCCGGTATTGACCCACCACATCGAAATCTCTTCATATAATTTTCTCCTACTCATGATTCATTGCTTGACCGTCCCTATCACCTTGACCAGTTTTTAACCATTTTCGTGTTTTCGCTCCCTTTTACATTATTATTGGTATAATCTCACCAGATTTTACTTCAGGAATTTGATTTTGATACAGCTGGTAATGCCATTTATCCGTAGGATAGGTCACAGAACCATTTTAAAGATTGACAAAGCACGTCCTCATCGGGTAAGAGTGGCCATCGTGTAAGGTGTAAGATAACATAGGAACGTCCACATAAAGGACTGAACTGCCTATTCCCGCTACGATTTCAGCGAAGTCCCCCCCCCAAAAAAACACACACACACACACACACACACACACACACACACACCTGTAGATCCAAAACTAGAATTGCATTCTACGTACATTGTAGCTCCAAACATTAACTACTCGATGGAGAGGCGTTATGAAGCATTTGAGTTTGCCAGAGGCAGACACACGATACTGAAGACTCGTAGAGATGTGAATTTAATTTCTGACCCCTGTGATAATTTTTATGCTCATTTGCATAATAATCTTTGATAGTTAAGTCCAAACACAATGTACATTTCAATAAAGCGAACAATTATTGTTTTACGTTTTTAATTATTGAACAGAAAGGCTTATTTTAAATGCCTGCTTTTCTAAGTGTTCCCTTAGTGAAGAGTAGCATACACGTAGCAACGCCGTTCACTTCAATTCCCCAATACATAGCAGATATCGCCTGTATTATTGCAGATTCAGAATTAGTCCTGCATGTGACAGGAATTGTAGTCCTAGGAATGGAAATCCGGGGTCTCATATGATAAGCACAGATAAGGGTTAGTCGGAGTATTGGGGTCCGTATATGAGACGAACGTCACCTATACAAAGAAATGGGGTCCGGACCAATAGCTGTTAATAGCTGACTACCATTCCTGTCATACTGCCGAAAATATACTTTGGATGTACAATAAATTATCTCTTTATCTCCCCTTCGAGTTACAAATATACAAGTGTTCTTTGGTCAGTACTATCGATGACATCACTCAAAACCCCGTGCCTTGGTATTGGCTCTGGTGGCATAGGTGGGAGGGGCGCACGGTAACCGATATGTCACGCTTTTATCATATTCATCACAGTCTGTACAATCACTGTCACCCGGTGCTTCTCGTGGAGGTATTGGACAAAAACAGTATCGGTGGGCGTTCCTAAGGTGTCCTTTAAGAAGTTGCAGCAGTATATCGTTGCGGTAAATTCTCCTGCTCGTCAATTAAACACCACTTGTACGTTGAAAGTTATACAGTATGTCCGCAAAGGGAGACTCACTATCTTCCAATATGAACCTATCTTCAAACTTGTCACTTAACGGTACCTTTGAGAACTCGTGGACAAATCCTGCAAGTTTGCAGCATGTTCATCTGCTTATCAAGCTACTGGCTATGGTCGCAGGGATTTTCTGCAGCATTTTCTCGGCAGTGATTTTTCGCCGACCAATGTTTTATAAGAACATAGCAGCAGCATATCTCCTGTCGGTGATTTCCATAACAGACGCCTGCTATTTGATTTTTGCGTTCATGATAGGACTCGAACGCATGCAGTGCGGTTTTGTTTTAATTAATGGCTTATGTCAAATTGTCTTGTATGCATCGTACGTTTGCAGGTGCTTTTCAACGTGGCTGTTGCTTATCCTGATGTTTTTCTCCTTCGGGTATGTGTCACAAGCAGGGGCAGCACAGAAACACTTTAGTTCCATTCGCTGCAAGATAATTGTTGCGTGGCTGGGGACATTTTCAAGTATGTCCTTCATTCATCTCACATGGATGTCGGGAGTTGAGTCAGGAATGTGCTTACCGCAGTTTGGGCTCTATTTCTCCACCCTGGTCGTTATGGAGAAGATTGAAACGTTTTCGGTGGTTATTTTACCAGATGTCATATTATTCGCGGTAAGCGCTTTAATTTGCTATATTTGCTTCAGGAGATTTTACTCAAAGCGTAAACAGGCACGGCAAAATGAGGCTAACTCTAATACAGAAGTGGTTTCCCTTCGCATGCAGGAGAGTGAGCCGGGCCAAAACTTCGATCATAACCAGGAAAGACCTGTCGAGAAAGATATAACATTCCATTTGAATATTCCTTTCGTGATCATTTCCATATACTTGGTGCTCTCTTTGCCTCAACACGTCATTCAGATAAAAATCATCGTTCTACAGTTTATATACGGAGACTCTGGCTACAGCCTTTCACCCGAGGAGCATAATCTCTTTGACCTCTTCCATATAATGTCACTGATCAGGTACAGTTTAAACTGCGCAGCATACGCACTGGTTTCATCGTCATTTAGAGCAAGTGTAAAATTGCTGGTCCCGCAATCAAAGAAATTGCGAGCGATAACAGCCACGAACGATCTGGATACTCTCGGAGTCGCGAACGACTTGGACGTCGGATCGTTGGAGTTAATGTCGGACGACAACTGTTAAGAGTGAAAAAATGCAATGGCCTCTTAAAGACGAATTTAGTTCAGGGAGGCTGTCATTATGAGCTTATGCGTTGTGTTTTAACTGTTGCATTTAAATTTTGAGCAATGTTTTTTCCACAATCTGTTGGAAGCATTTACTACGAAACTAACTGAAACGTACGTATTTTTTACCAGATTACGATTCATTCAAATGACAGACAATCCGATGTTCTATATTCTAAATAAATTATAGAGGCACAACAAGTTTGTATACATTTATGGAACATGGGGCACATTGAACATACAAAAATATACAAATGATATTATTCAGGAGATTAAATAAACATGAGTGTTCAAAAGAGATTTGGTACTTCATTAGAGTAAAAGCAATAGCATTCTTAAAAATAAATTTTCATCACGCAGCGATATTTGGGCTATAATGTCGCTTTTTAATTTACCCGTTTGACTGAAAAACGGTGTCTCATTTACCAACATAGTGTAGATTCTGCATTACTTAGACACAATGAATGTCAACTGAATGTCAACTACGGACGTCTGTTGGAGATTTGTAACCTGACAATTTGCAAACCAAAACTGGTTGCGTATGGAATCAGAATTCTATAACAATAGTTATTGCCAAGCAGTTTGAAACTGCTGTTCTGACTACCAGTTTTTCTTCCTCCACCGCCCACACACACTTTTCAATGATAAAAAGAAAACGTCACGTTAGCCGCCCTGATGATACAATGCCAATTGGCTTTATCGTTTAGAACATATATCAATTACAAATGTACACGATATACTTTCATCTAGGTTTACACAAATTTTTTTTTTTTTTTTTTTTTTTTTTTTTTTTTTTTTTTTTTTTAAGTTTCTCTACGTGTTTTAAAAAATGTTGTTCTTCCAAATACACATATAGCCGTTTGAGACTTTTGGAGAACTTGGAAGATATCATCCTATGTTTCGTAAGTGCTAAAGCAAAGCAGGGCATATAAACTGGCTACTACTGCCTTTGGCTGCAATGTCGCTGGGTTGTGAGCTGTATAACTCTAGGAAGTTGTGGCCAAATTTCAAAGGCGATTTATACTGGATCAGGTTTCACAAAGGAAATTAAGAACGACGGTTAATCTTAACTTTTAGACCAGTATTGTAATAACCAGTCGGTTGGTTATACAGGTTCTTTGATTTCTCTTTCACCAAAAGACAACTGAGACAGGCAGGTATAATTTCTGCTACATGATTAATTTTATTCAATCGACTGTACAACTCAGGTCTCTCCTATATGTCTCTACATGTATATCTCTCAGTCTCTCTCTCTCTCTCTCTCTCTCTCTCTCTCTCAGGCAGAAATCAAAGAACCTGTATAACCAAACGACTGGTTATTACAGTATGTTGGTCAACTGTAATCCAGAATAAATTTGTAGTATTCAAGTGACTTTTAATCTGAAACAGGTGCATTTTTGCCTGGCTACAAAACAGGCTCAATACTTCATTTCAGTGAACGATTAAAGATAAACATGTACCTTGGGTCACTGCAATATCGCATCAATTTTTGTAAAGGTGAGGGTAACTTCTATGGTTGATCTTTAATTCCCCAGCCTTAAAGAGACAGGTTTATTTCCAAATGCGCTTAGCTTTTGTGTGTGTGTGTGTGTGTTGGGGGGGGGGGGGGTTGTTTGCGTGTGTTTGCGTGTAAGTATACACGTTTGTGTAATAACTCGCAACGACAAGTATGATATCTTGAAGATCTGAAAATCATATCTGCAAGTAAGCAGTTAATCAAAATAATAATTATAATAATAATAATAACATGTGTCTGGACACCGCTTGGTTTTCCAGGAAGGCCTAACTTGTTTTTTAGTACACGTAAAAACACGCGGGTAGATTAAGCTTCCTACCGGTACATGTCAATCTTGTAAACAAAACGATTAGATCGCACTTCAAGTTATTTGAGTGTCATGATTCAAACTTACGGCCACCATGCAAAGAACCTTTCTTATGAGCATGATATAAAAGATCTTATTCATTACCACGGATGACCAGAATGTTATCTGTCAATTACCACTCATGACAAGATTAGTTTTCTTTCATTCCCGATAAATTCAATAATGTCACCAGAAATATTTTGGTACATATTCTCGCGGTGGAAAAAAATTATAGATATCCTGCAACAGTTCTAAGGAAATTGCGTTCTTGAAAATTAAAGCAGATTCAATATGCGAAGAGACTAACATACAGATAAATATGTAACCAAGAGGAATTTGGCAGTCTCTTATTAATCCAAGGAAAGTGAATTCGTTTGGTGAAACTAGTTTCACATTTCAAGTCGACAAAATAAAAAATTATTATTCTTATCCCAGACTCTAACCCTGATTCTCTGTTTAATACCATAAATAATACTTGTCGATCGATCCTGATGATTTTCGTCTCCAATCCATAAGGTTGTTCAATTACGAATGGCATACCAGGACATGGGTTAATAATTGTGTAATGTTTTTTTTAAAGACACTAACACTAGCGTGCACAAAATGAAACATTCATCTGAAATGAGATGCCAATAATTCGGCTTTACAACGAGCGAATAAACCAGCCTGCAGCTTCTTGAACAATGACATGAAACATTCAAATTATGAGCCACAAAAGCAACCTCTATCGACCCTGATTAAGTATATTCTTCCTTATTTCTGAATTATATCACATGTTGCAGCTGTTGACGTGCGGCGAGTTTAATAACGGATGCATGACCCGATCGATTAGACTCTGGCCTTTAGGAAGGGTTACTGCTTACTGAGAAACCTCATTATTAGTTTACAAGGTCGAGCATTTTCATTACGAAGAGATTTTACAACAGGTGTGTTCTATAACAGTTATATAGTAAAGCATCCTTGATTTTTGTCATGGACCAGCTCAAGTAAACAATTTATTTATATGGTATCATCCATATTAAGACTTTTTAAATCCACTTTTCAAGTTTGTAAATTTTCATTACTACGGAGGACCATCTTCGATTTTCAGACACTATAGCGACTGAGTTTGTGACACACCAAGCCGTGTAACAAATCCAATATGTCAGGTGTTTTATCTTTACCTTTTGCAGTATGTGTTGAATATTTGGCTTCCTAGTTATTATAGAGAAAAAATGACCGAAGGGTTCTGTAGAGGTGAAAAACTAAAGATTCCAACCTTAATTAAGCAATAGTTCTGTAAATTGCATGGACAGTACCTTTAACCAATGACCTTTTTGTGTGGCTTCTAATGACTGCTGGAATGAATAGATCCTATACTGTGTGTTCATATATTAACAAAAAAACAACACTATTACTGGCTTGGGAAGCCTCAAATGAATGGCCAATTCCATTGTCCTTATGTGCTGGTCTTACCGTAAGGTATATAAACAATGTTCGTGAAGTTTAAAAAGTGCTGATGTGTTTTCAGTAAAGATAGTCGAACAGGTGAAAACCACATCCTACTTAAATTTTTCCTCAGGCCTTTTTCCCTCCGTTCTTGGTCAATGTATTTTTAAATTATACATCAGAGTAGGCATATGACGCATTTTGAATGTCATAATATCAAAATAATGATGACTTAACCAGGCGCTTCGAAATAGCAAACGGGATGTTAGTTTACCTGTGGGCGATTTTTGTCTAATAAAAAAACACGAAACTCGACTTTGTGGTTTTGGATTTTCTTTATTTTTCATATTACAGAAGACCGTTGGAAGTGTGTTGAGTGTTTTATGCCTACAAAGAGCACTAAGCCGCAGGCAACAAAAATACCTCTCACGAAAACAGCATCCAAAGCAGTTCAAATCTCTAGGTCGAATTCTCAAACAGCTCTTTGCACACAGATTCTAGTTACAGTACGTGAATAGACGCACTTCGAAATCCCAAATATTGTCTCTTCCCTTCACCACTGGGAGCCATCTTGGAAAAATGTCGCCTCGCGTAGGGGGGGTGGGGGTGGGGGGTCCGTGGGTGGTGGTTTCGTACCCAGATATGGTAATATTTGCACGAGTCACTTAAGTTATCTGGGCAAGTTTCAGGAACTTGAACAAAAAAAATGATAAAATTGATTGGTCAAATCTGATTTTGATGGTCATATTGTAATAAAAGGTCACCTGGGATCCATTGATGGGTTAAATATCTAGATTTGATCGTATCTGTAAATCAAGTTGACCAGGTTTCATGCCTTTAACAAAAAGGGTGAACAACTGGTAATGTTTTTGAATGACAAACAGCAGGCCTAGTAGGCCCTATGTCTCATGAAACCATCGACGAATTACAAGTTACACAACAGCAAAAGTCAGGGGGCACATGAACCGACTACCGACATCCTGTTTTGAAACTCACGCCTTATTAACCACTTCTTTTGCAATTTCTGCCGCAAATGTAGGCGTTGTAAAGTCATGGATCGCTCACGACCTCACTGGCTCAACGTAATGGTAACCTGGAAAGATTGTACCATTTTTGGCAAGTTTTAATCTGAATGTCAAAAAACAGGTGCCCTGTCATATAATGGTAGACGAGGTTTAGTAATGTTGTATGTTTAAAAGTTAATTCGAAAATACTATTTTATTTTGTTTAAGAATGCTATTGTTACATTCCTTTAACAAGGCTATATGTATACACACACACACACACATTTCAAAACATAATATTACAAACAGGTTCCACATTTGTACACATAACTGTCCGCCATGCTTTTTATCTGATAGAAGTCTTTTTAAAAGGCAGTAAAGACGTGTAGAGCTTCAACATTCAAGCTCCATATAGACTTTATTTCTTTAAGGCCAAGCAATCGGGTCCTTGACACACCGCAAAGGAAGCATTCAGCTTTATCCGACAATTTATTTCCCTTTGAGATAAGCAGCTGATAATGAAGACGGGCAGTGCGATAAGAAACAAAGTGATCTACAAGCTAGCACTCAGGGAATTCTCGGAAAATCTCAAGCAACTAGTGGGTAAATGTTTTAAGGTGAAAGACTCCTGCGGCACTAAATAACATTATGAACAAGTGGACGTGGCAGCAATGACATTATAAGAAAACCTTGTAGCATAGTTACTGTATAAGATGAAGTTTTAATCTCGAATGCAATTTGTTTTATTGGAATAAAGCCTATTTGACAGATTTTTCCTACTTCACAAAACAACCCCTGGTCATCCAAATTATAGTCGAAGATTTGAATTCGGCTTTTTCTTATCAGCTGAGCAATATTTTATTTATTTTTACTTTTACGTCTTTAAATTTTATTATTATTATTATTATTATTATTATTATTATTATTATTATTATTATTATGTGAATCTCTCCATCTCTTAGATGTTCTTCTGGGTCTTTTTTCTGTGTGTCAACTGCTTCCTGCAGCTTAGACACCGTACTTTTCGCAAAATGTGAGCCGTTCCAAGTATGACTGACAGTTGTGCCCTTCCAACAATGTTAGGCAACTTCTCGAAACAGGCTTCTGCGTTCTTCGGGATTGTTCCTAGTGCCCCAATCACAACTGGTATCACTGACACTTTTGATCCTCTTCTATTATTATTATTATTATTATTATTATTATTATTATTATATTCCTCAAACTAACCCGATGAAAAGAGGCAAGAGTCATTTTCAGATCACTTTAAAATAGCAGAGTAACTCGTATATATATATTAACGGAACAGTAAGATAACTTAGGACAGGTTTGTACTAATTGCTTTCAACCCATGCTGTCAAAACTAGTGCTACAGCTGTCGTGTTGATCCAAAAAATCCCTGAAAGGGAAAAATTATATTCATCCCCTAAAAGGCACACGCCCTATCACGAAAGTCGGTTTCAAAAGACTTACTGTACAGTATACTACCTGATTCCCGTCACATCAATCACTGAACCATGATAAGAGATTAGTATAACAATAATATAAAAAAAAAGAATAAGAAAAGGTTCTGACTGTGAACCGAACCCTCTAAGCTGAGATAAGCAGTCAAGAACGTTACCACTCGGCCATCATTATTGTAGTGCTATTGACAATATATGATACCTTTTACACATGCCAAAGCTTTACGGAAATCACTTAAGGCTAGAAAATGCCTTCAAAATATACTTTTAACAGTTATAATCAAATTCAAACTACGGCCACTATCTTCCCACTGCCCTAAGGTATTGCCACACCTGTCAGTTGTCAACGGGTCGTTGTAGTTTTGGAGAAAACGTGAAAAGGGCACTTCGGCTCATCTTCAATTACCAAATAGGCGTAGAAGACAGGGAAGGGCGATCCCATTATCTTCACCTCAGTCATAAACACAAGCAGCAGGACACGGTAAAGAGGATAACAAATATCTTTCTGCACACTTTTAAAACCGTAACACCCACTTACAATTTGCTACCTTTGCACTTTTGCTACCAGGAGTAAGATTTCACCACAGATTTGCCCACAGAGAGTATAATTGTTTCAGTTGGATTATATCCACTTACAACAAACACCCACTTAAAATTTGCTTCCTATGCGCTTTTGCCATGCACAAGGAGTAAGATTTAACCGCAGGTTTGCCCACGGAGAGCATTTTTGCATCAGCTGGATTACTTCACGCACGCTGAAGAAATCAGAAAGAAGGCGTTGAATGATACTCCTTAATGCGTACAAATATAATATATAAACACACTGGCAAAATAAAGACAGAAGAGGAAGAAAAAGAAGGGAAAAGAGCAACTTCCGCCAGCCGCCCTAGCCTTTCCTTGGTTAATCCTGTCGTCTATTCTTTCTATATACTCTCAGCGATCTTAATGAAGATAGAGATTATATCACAACTAAACAGCAAAGCTCGCAAACATACAAACACCATACAAGAAATGAGACAGCAAAGCTGTCAAATGTTCGGACACATACCCCGGTATGTGTGCATATGTATGACGTTGCACGCACTCGCGAAGGACAGCAAACAACGAAAACAACAACAACAACAATCTACATGCATTTTCATTGGTATCGTATGTGTGGGCAACGTATGTATCGTGAATAATTTTTACTAATCGTTTGAAGGTAACTTCCGTCTTTTGTCACTTTTCTCATTTATTGCAACGTAATGTACAGTAGAAATGAGGCGTTGGCTCATCAGTTGTAATCGGATAACATTTATTAAAATGTAGGTAACGTACATGTATCGAGTGATATCAAACTCCATGTCAAACTCCGTATGGAAAAAATAACAATGAAGATTAGAATATGCGACGTAGAAACATACATGGTTGCAAGCACTTATATAATTACATTGTTGCGCCAACGGACAACAACAAAAATAACAACAACAATCTACACGCAATTTGGTAACGTAGTCTACTAGATCAATGCATCGGTAACGTTTATGCATAATAAGAATAATTTTTCCAATATTTTGAAGAAAACTTCCCTCTTTTGTCCCGTTTTTATTTTATTATAACGTTATGTATATTAAAAATAATGTCTTGCAGCACCAGAGGTTGTAATCAGCCAACAGTAAAAAAAATATAGGTAACGTATATTGTATCGAGGGATATCAAACCCCGTATATAACAAAGCAAATTGTGCGACGTAGAAACATACGTGCCCTCATGTAGGCCTATGAGGTTGCACGCACTCACACTGCATGAACATACAACAAACAACGAAAATAACAACAACAGCAATCTCCACGCAATTAAGTAACGTATACATGTATCGGTAACGTATTTGGTTCAATGCCCGAGCTTTTGATTTGTTGCATTCTTCAGATCAGGGACTCATGCAATAAACAATTAGTAAACTCCTAACATACATGTAAGTGTACGAATGTACGACGACGCATGCACTCACAGTACAAGCAATGAAACAATATTAAAGGGATAATCTTGAACTCTTCGTTTTGGCCAAAAAATGAATTTTCCTGGAGTAAACAACAATTTTCCCATACTTACCAATGGTTAATGAATCCATTTTTACATTCAAAGTTAGTCCCTGTTTTTTTCTAAAAAAGTTT
>NW_019773548.1:54631-73738 GCF_001039355.2 Lingula anatina
CTCTTAAGAGGTTATAACAGAGTATAGCCATCAATGGAGGTCTAAAGACAAGCTCAGATATCAGAATAATAGCTATAACTGCCGTTTTTGTGGTAAAACACAATGCATTATGTTTCTATGAGTTGTTCACAATGTTTTTATTGTGAAATATAGATCTCATACGAAGAGTCATTATCCCTTTAACAGCGACAATCTTCACGCAATTTGGTAACGTGTGTACCGGTAAGGTAGGCCTAGGCCTATATGTAGGGGAGGTCATGTGAAAAAATTTCTACAAAACGATTGAAGAAAACTTCCCTCTTTTGTCCCGTTTCTATTTTATTGGGACGTAATAAAAGTTATGTGTTGGCTCACCAGAAGTTGTCAGCAGCAAACAGTTTTTAAAAATATAGTCTAGAGGTAGATCTAACGTAGGCCTATGCATGGAGCGATTTGTAAAAAGTTGAGATGTAACAAAAAAGAATGTGCGACGTAGTAACAAATGTATGTAAGGCCCCCCTACCGACGGACAGGCGATGAAAACAATAACATCAACAGTGTAAATGATTTTTACCTACCGTTTGAAAGCAACTTCCCCCTTTTTTCTCGTTTCTATTTCAATGTAGATCTAAGGCTGCATAATTAAAATTAGATGTTGGCTCACTTTTTTTTTTTTTTTTTTTTTTTTCACAACAACGTTCTGTGTTCACTGGGAACATATTCGCAGTTGGCTCAACCTAGAACCACCATTGTTCCTGTCCCCACGACCATGTTGCTTCCTTCAAAATAAGTTAGGGAATTTACAGGCAAATTATGTAACCAATTTGACTTCATTGCGTTTGATGCGACAGACGCAGATGAGATTGCAGAGAGCAGCTGTTCCCGCCTCCTTTTACGAAAGATCATGAAGTCGTGTTGTCGAGGGTGCTGAACATTTAGGCCCCTGGTTAAAGCGCATTAAATGGGCGAATAAATTGCTCAGTATTTATGCAGGATACTGCTGTGTGAAATATGTGCAGCACTTCTGATAAAAGCCTATAATGCCCTCTCCAAACGCCACAGACGCCCTTCTTAAAGAGGCGCAACACGGCCATCTGGAATCGGTGAAACGCTGCATCGAGCATAACTTTCCTGGTGATGATTTCTCATGGCTAAGGGCACACCACGCGAAATCGGGGGACACTTTGTTCACGTTGGCAGCAAGACACGGACATGTGGACATATTGAATTACTGCCTGGAGGCCAGGGTTGACATAAACCAGGGCAATTTCGACGGAAAACGGGCACTGCATGAAGCGTCACATTTCGGTCAGTTGGAGTGTGTGACGGTTTTGTTAAACAATGGAGCGGCCATAGATGCCTTGAAGAAAGCCGATTGGTATGGGGCCTTGAGAATGTAATGTTTTAGCGTTGATTAAAGAACAGAATATACCTAGACATCCATGTTTATTATGTCTATCACTACATTATAAAAAAAAAACTCATTTTATTTATTTATTATTTATTTATATCCTTTTGCATGATTATACTGTTGATGCACAAAAATTCATAAGTAGATTTTGATTATTATATGTACATATTTTTATTTCATGTGTACTGCAGGACACCACTGATGCTAGCCTGCACAAAAACTAACCTTGAAGTAATCCAGGAGCTGGTACAGAGAGGAGCCAATATTAGCTTGAAGAATAAAGATGGCTGGAACTGCTTCCACCTGGCTGTGAGGTGCGTGTGTGTGTGTGTGTGTGTGTGTGTGTGTGTGTGTTATGCACGCATGTGTGTGTATGCCTGTGTGTGTGTGAGTGTGTGTATGTGTTTCAAGTTTGTATGTGCATTAGTTTGTATGTGTTTGTATGTGTTTTTCTGAGCAGGTTTTCCATTTCAAGGCGTGTTTACCCATTCTCAATAATAACTACCATTTTTTACAAGATGATTGTGTGCAATCAAGTGTAATCTCATATTTTGAGCTCATATTTTTTAAAAATCACCACTTTTTATCATGAAAAATATTTTGATGAAAAAAAACAATGTGATTATTAAAGATTGAAATGTAAATTTTTTTAAAAAAAGAGTAAACTCAGAAATTTGTAATTTTTTCCCTTAAACACTGTGTTTTATGCCCATACAGAGTTGGAGATGCCAGGATTCTGAACTATCTACTGGACTGTGATGAACTGGTGTCTAATACTGTCAGCAAAAATGGAAGGACACCTTTACATACTGCAGGTAATTAAGTTTCTGTTTTAAATTTGAACTTTTATAAACACTTAGGGACACTTAAATAGTCTTATAAGAATTTTACAGTTATTGCTGGAATGGAGACAAATTTGTATTGGTTACAGGTGAAGGTTTTCAAGTTTGGTCAATATGAAACTAATTTTAACAAAACAGAAAATAATGGCTTGCTGAGATTACACTTTGCTGTGTATTTGCATGTAAGTTTGGTCTACTTAAAATGCTAGACATCTTATCATGATCATTGAATATAAATTAGACGTGATTTTCTATGCTAACAGTAAACATACTCCTTTTGTGACCTTAAGTTATGTGCCTTGTTCAGTGTTGTTGGTGACAGATCGAGGAACTTTTTGGCTGTATAGCTTTAATTGAAGCAGGAATTGTAATAGTATCAAAAATGGTCTCCCTAACTCATATGTAAACATGCATTTCAAGAAATTCAGAATATCCTTATTAAGAAACATTTTGAATCCATAACATACTAGGCTACATTGTATCTTCCTGCAGTAGAAACAATTTTTAATAGGCAGCACTTTTACTACTGTTTATTAAATCTCCATTGTTCTCTAGCTCTTCATGGTCAGCAGTCAGCAGTGGACATCCTTCTGGACAGAGGTGTGACTCCTGTTGACCAACAGGACAGCTGTGGAACCACACCCCTCATGGACGCTCTCAGGGCAGGACACCTTCATGTGGCGGACATGCTGATAGCACATGGGGTATGTTCAGAGTGAGAATATGAGTGCATTCCCATAGATTTAGATCCATCTAGATCGACCTAACTCCCTGGGAGTTCACGCTAAATTGCTGTAAGCCGAGCGCTCACGGCAGTTAATTACCCCCTTACTTAGTATGCGGGACAGACATTTAAGCCGGCTAAGCTGACAGTATTCTAGTGAGACTCCCCACAGAGATAGATCGATCTAAAATCTGTGGGAATGGGGTCTATGATTCAGGTATAAATCTTGTTGAAAGGAATGACAAGCAGGGTCCAGTTTCATCAACACTGGAAAGTGCTATCCTCTGAATAACACTGTAAATTAGCTGGAATCGTTATCCTCTGGGCAATTACTAGTATCCTGTGGGTAAAGTAATGTTTCCTAAACACTAAGAGTGCATTCCCAGAGATTTAGATCAGTCCATCCGGATCAACCTAACTCCCTGGGGGTTCACGCTAAATTGCGGTCAGCCGAGCGCTCACGGCAGTAAATTACGCCCTTACAGCTTTTAGTAGGCAGGACAGACGCTTAAGCTGGCTAAGCTGACAGTAATCTAGAGACTCCCCACAGGGATAGATCGATCTAAAATCTGTGGGAATGGGGTCTAATTTTTATTTCTGATATTGCTATCCAGTGATAAAAATGTCTCCTTTCCTCAGGATAGCTGCCAGTTGAGTTCAGGTGATTAATTCTCACCACTGTTTTTTACAGAAATGTTACAACAATAGGCCCAGCATGTTGCAGTCAGAGCTGCTGTATGCTTTTTANGGACTTTTCGCAAAATGTGAGCCGTTCCAAGTATGACTGACAGTTGTGCCCTTCCAACAATGTTAGGCAACTTCTCGAAACAGGCTTCTGCGTTCTTCGGGATTGTTCCTAGTGCCCCAATCACAACTGGTATCACTGACACTTTTGATCCTCTTCTATTATTATTATTATTATTATTATTATTATTATTATTATATTCCTCAAACTAACCCGATGAAAAGAGGCAAGAGTCATTTTCAGATCACTTTAAAATAGCAGAGTAACGCGTAGGGAAAAATTATATTCATCCCCTAAAAGGCACACGCCCTATCACGAAAGTCGGTAAAAGATTTGCTGTACAGTATACTACCTGATTCCCGTCACATCAATCACTGAACCATGATAAGAGATTAGTATAACAATAATATAAAAAAAAAGAATAAGAAAAGGTTCTAACTGTGAACCGAACCCTCTAAGCTGAGATAAGCAGTCAAGAACGTTACCACTCGGCCATCATTATTGTAGTGCTATTGACAATATATGATACCTTTTACACATGCCAAAGCTTTACGGAAATTACTTAAGGCTAGAAAATGCCTTCAAAATATACTTTTAACAGTTATAATCAAATTCAAACTACGGCCACTATCTTCCCACTGCCCTAAGGTATTGCCACACCTGTCAGTTGTCAACGGGTCGTTGTAGTTTTGGAGAAAACGTGAAAAGGGCACTTCGGCTCATCTTCAATTACCAAATAGGCGTAGAAGACAGGGAAGGGCGATCCCATTATCTTCACCTCAGTCATAAACACAAGCAGCAGGACACGGTAAAGAGGATAACAAATATCTTTCTGCACACTTTTAAAACCGTAACACCCACTTACAATTTGCTACCTATGCACTTTTGCTACCAGGAGTAAGATTTCACCACAGATTTGCCCACAGAGAGTATAATTGTTTCAGTTGGATTATATCCACTTACAACATGCGCTTTTGCCATGCACAAGGAGTAAGATTTAACCGCAGGTTTGCCCACGGAGAGCATTTTTGCATCAGCTGGATTACTTCACGCACGCTGAAGAAATCAGAAAGAAGGCGTTGCATGATACTCCTTAACAAGTGAGTGCAAATATAATATATAATCACACTGGCAAAATAAAGACAGAAGAGGCAGAAAAAGAAGGGAAAAGAGCAACTTCCGCCAGTCGCCCTTACCTTTCCTTGGTTAATCCTGCCGTCTATTCTTTCTATATACTTTCAGCGATGTTAATGAAGGTAGAGATTATATTACAACTAGACAGCAAAGCTACCCAACTACCAGACTCGGCACCGAATGATCCTGAATTCACCGGTAGATCGGACCACACTACCCGTTTTCAAGGTGTGTATCAGTACGCATTTCACAGTATCAGACGCGACACCGCTCTTGCCTTGTACGCGATGTGATAGTGACGATTCTCAGCGGGGTTGAAAGGTATTGCATCACTACTCAAAATTTGGGATCATTCGGTGCCGAGTCTGGTGGTTGGGTAGGCCTGGAAATTGTCAGCAGCAAACAGTTTTTAAATATATAGTCTAGGTAGATCTAACGAAGGCCTATGTATCGAGCGATTTGTAAAAAGTTGAGAAGTAACAAAAAAGAATGTGCGACGTAGTAACAAATGTATGTAGGCCCCCCTACCGACGGACAGGCGATGAAAACAATAACATCAACAGTGTAAATGATTTTTACCTACCGTTTGAAAGCAACTTCCCTCTTTTGTCTCGTTTCTATTTCAATGTAGATCTAAGGCTGCATAATTAAAATTAGATGTTGGCTCACATTTTTTTTTCACAGCAACGTTCTGTGTTCACTGGGAACATATTCGCAGTTGGCTCAACCTAGAACCACCATTGTTCCTGTCCCCACGACCATGTTGCTTCCTTCAAAATAAGTTAGGGAATTTATAGGCAAATTATGTAACCAATTTGACTTCATTGCGTTTGATGCGACAGACGCAGATGAGATTGCAGAGAGCAGCTGTTCCCGCCTCCTTTTACGAAAGATCATGAAGTCGTGTTGTCGAGGGTGCTGAACATTTAGGCCCCTGGTTAAAGCGCATTAAATGGGCGAATAAATTGCTCAGTATTTATGCAGGATACTGTTGTGTGAAATATGTGCAGCACTTCTGATAAAAGCCTATAATGCCCTCTCCAAACGCCACAGACGCCCTTCTTAAAGAGGCGCAACACGGCCATCTGGAATCGGTGAAACGCTGCATCGAGCATTACTTTCCTGGTGATGATTTCTCATGGCTAAGGGCACACCACGCGAAATCGGGGGACACTTTGTTCACGTTGGCAGCAAGACACGGACATGTGGACATATTGAATTACTGCCTGGAGGCCAGGGTTGACATAAATCAGGGCAATTTCGACGGAAAACGGGCACTGCATGAAGCGTCACATTTCGGTCAGTTGGAGTGTGTGACGGTTTTGTTAAACAATGGAGCGGCAATAGATGCTTTGAAGAAAGCTGATTGGTATGGGACCATGAGAATGTAATGTTTTATCGTTGATTAAATGAGCAGAATATACCTAGACATCCATGTTTATTATGTTTGTTACTACATTATAAAAATTATTATTTTATTTATTTATTATTTATTTATTTATTTGCTTTTAACTATACTGTTGATGCACAAAAATTCATAAGTAGATTTTGATTATTATATATACATATTTTAATTTCATGTGTACTGAAGGACACCACTGATGTTGGCCTGCACTAAAACTAACCTTGAAGTAATCCAGGAGCTGATACAGAGGGGGGCCAATATTAGCTTGAAGAATAAAGATGGCTGGAACTGCTTCCACCTGGCTGTGAGGTGCGTGTGTGCGTGCATGTGTGTGTGTGTGTGTGTTATGCATGCATGTGTGCGTATGAATGTGTGTGTGTTTGTGTGTACATTAGTTTGTACAGTATGTGTTTGTGTGTTTTTATGGGCAGGTTTTCCATTTCAAAGCATGTATAACCATTCTTAATAATTTACCCATTCTTAATAATAACCACCATTTTTTACAAGATGATTGTGTGCAATCAAGAGATAAGAGCTCATATTTAAAAAAAAAATTCATCACCTTTTATCAAGAAAAATATTTTGATAAGAAAACAATGTGATTATTAAAGATTGAAATATGATTAAAATAGAGTAAACACAGATATCTGTAACAATTATTCCTTAAACAGTGTATTTTATGTCCATACAGGGTTGGATATGCCAGTATTCTGAACTATCTATTGGACTGTGATGAACTGGTGTCTAATACTGTCAGCAAAAATGGAAGGACACCTTTACATACTGCAGGTTATTAAGTTTCTGTTTTAAATTCATTTTATAAACACTTCCGGACACTTATAACTAGTCTTATAATAATTTTACAGTTATTGCTGAGCTGGAGACAAATTTGTATTGGTTACATTTGAAGGATTTCAAGTTTGGTTAATATGAAAATTTGAAACTAATTTTAACAAAACAGAAAATAATGGTGTGCTGAGATTACACTTTGCTGTGTATTTACATGTAAGTTGGGTTTACTTAAAAATGCTAGACATCTGATTATGATCATTGCACATAAATTAAACATGATTTTCCATGCTAACAGTAAGCATACTCCTTTTGTGACCTTAAGTTACTTATGTGCCTTGTTCGGTGTTGTTGGTGACAGATCAGAGGAACTTTTTGGCTGTATAGCTTTAATTGAAGCAGGAATTGCAATAGTATCAAAAATGGTCTCCCTAACTCATATGTAAACATGCATTTCAAGAATTTCAGAATTTCCTTATTAAGAAACATTTTGAAACCATAACATAGGCTACAATGTATCTTCCTACAGTAGAAACCATTTTTAATAGGCAGAACTTTGACTACTGTTTATTAAATCTCCATTGTTCTCTAGCTCTTCATGGTCAGCAGTCAGCAGTGGACATCCTTCTGGACAGAGGTGTGACTCCTGTTGACCAACAGGACAGCTGTGGAACCACACCCCTCATGGACGCTCTCAGGGCAGGACACCTTCATGTGGCGGACATGCTGATAGCACATGGGGTATGTTCAGAGTGAGAATATGAGTGCATTCCCATAGATTTAGATCCATCTAGATCGACCTAACTCCCTGGGACTTCACGCTAAATTGCTGTAAGCCGAGCGCTCACGGCAGTTAATTACCCCCTTACTTAGTATGCGGGACAGACATTTAAGCCGACTAAGCTGACAGTATTCTAGTGAGACTCCCCACAGAGATAGATCGATCTAAAATCTGTGGGAATGGGGTCTATGATTCAGGTATAAATCTTGTTGAAAGGAATGACAAGCAGGGTCCAGTTTCATCAACACTGGATAGTGCTATCCTCTGAATAACAATGTCCATTAGCTAGAATCTGGGCAATTACTAGTATCCTGTGGGTAAAGTAATGTTTCCTAAACACTAAGAGTGCATTCCCAGAGATTTAGATCAGTCCATCCGGATCAACCTAACTCCCTGGGGGTTCACGCTAAATTGCAGTCAGCCGAGCGCTCATGGCAGTTAATTACGCCCTTACAGCTTTTAGTAGGCAGGACAGACGCTTAAGCTGGCTAAGCTGACAGTAATCTAGAGACTCCCCACAGGGATAGATCGATCTAAAATCTGTGGGAATGGGGTCTAATTTTTATTTCTGATATTGCTATCCAGTGATAAAAATGTCTCCTTTCCTCAGGATAGCTGTCAGTTGAGTTCAGGTGATTAATTCTCACCACTGTTTTTTACAGAAATGTTACAACAATAGGCCCAGCATGTTGCAGTCAGAGCTGCTGTATGCATTTTATTAAATTTGTGGACTTCTGAATGTTTAATGTCAGTACCTGCACCAACAAAAGAGGTTGTGTTTTCATCGCAGTTGGTTTATGTGTTTATTAGTGATCTAGGTGTCTCTAAAAATTTGTCTGGATTTGAAATTTGATTATATTCAGGTTTCTGGATAGATGTTGAGGAGGAAAAGAAATGATAACAATATCAACTGAATCTGGACCTCGAAAAATTTTTTCAATAATTTAAAAAAGAATTTGACACCTATCACTGCTGTTGGGTGCTCTACAGTTTAAATCATTTTACAGGCAAATGTCAGAAAACGGGACATCCTGGGCAGAGAAGCCTTCCACCTTGCTGCAGAGGCAGGCTGTGTGGAGTCAGTGGAGCACTTAATACAGAAATGTGGGGTAGACATCAACACTTCTACACATACTGGGAACGCGGCTCTACACCTGGCTGCCAAGGTTAGGCTGGGTTCATGCTAGGATGGAATGGCACCCATAGCGAATATTGAATGCAGTAATTACTCAGTTTTTTCAATGGGCAAAAATTATCACACTTTCATATAGATAATTTGATAATCACAAAATTGTGCTTCTGTATATAGCATTTTTGGTACTTTTACTGAACAGAATAGAAATGTAGAGTAACCTTCATTTTAATTTTGTTGCCACTCGATATTGAATACTAGCAATGTTTTAATTGTAAGAAATTTATATGATTTAAAGAAAATACAGTGTCTGTAAAATTCATAATTTTCCCCCATTGAAAAGATCAAGTAATTACTTTAAGTTACTGCCTGTGTAATTAAATTAATACCAAGATACCAATTGAATGATATATTGGTTTGTAACTGAAGTAGCCAGAAAGTTAATTTAAAAGCTGGCTGATTCACAAAAACAAAGTAGATGAGACTTGAGCAGAAAAGTTCACATGAAAAATCATTATCTTAGTTTTCACAACACAGAGATTCACAAATTTTGTATTTGGATTTTCCGTTCTTTCTGATGTTTAACTTATTGTGTTCAAGCACTAATACCACATTTACAGTGCCACTTGCTGTCAATTTTTATTGAAAAATGTAATTTGCTGTCTGTTTTTAATTCAGTTTTGGTGGGTTCTTATATTAATCAAGATTAAGTGTTTGGTCCCAAGATAAGATAAATGAGATTTTTTAACCAAGACTCATGTCTGCAGCTAGATATATTTTGTGTCATATTTTAGGAGGGCCAGTCTACCATGATCCTGTGTCTACTGCAGCATGGCTGTGACTTGAGCAAGAAGGACAACAGAGGCCGGACAGGTGAGAGAAATTTTCACACTCTTCATACAGCTGGTTTCTCTGTGGGACAAAAACTTCTCAGCAGTGGCCAAATTGATTCATGTTTGCATAAATGAAACTGATAAAATTTTCTGTTTCATGGACAGATGATATAACTCCATTCGCAAAGACACCATCAGTGTATGTAGATTTACCCAAGTCTACTGGGATCCTTGCTAAGTGCAATCAGTTTAACTGAATAATGTGCCTCCTCTGGTTTCCAGTGAATTTGTTTAATCACCTGTATACCAGGGGGAGGTGGGTCATTCAGGTAAGCTGATTCCAGTCAGCGAGAGTTCCTGCATAGTTGTATATAAAGCCCAGTGCTAGGTGCATTCTCTGAATATTTAGAGAAATAGAAGCACATAATTGAAATTTGGTGGTGCCTATGCCATTAAGTTTGTCTGTAAGACAAAGTTTGTCTGTAGACATAGGCATCATCTGTGTTTGTTATCATCAGCAGCATCACCACAATCTCATTACTGAACATAAAAAAAATAACAGGTACTTTTAAATAAAAAAAACATTTATTTGGCACCTTGAGAATATAAGCAAATTATTGACATAGGATTAGGCACTGTGCATAATAATCTTGTGCATATAACAACATGCATTTATAACTTAAAATATTTGAGATAATTAAAAACTGTCATGCGTTGTTATAAAAAAGTTTTAAATATTGATAGTCTTCCATGATATAAGTTCTATAACATACATAAGTTGATCATAATACTCAGTTCTTTATTTTGGGTTTTAGGAATGTAATTTTTCAACCTAGCTATCTGAAGCAATCCATAGTATTCCTCTGCTTAATAATTTCATAACTATTACAATAAAGCCCAGTCAGAATTTTTTGAAGCACCGTTGTAGTTACCTTACACCGTGTGCTTCATCATAAATGTTTTAAGCTATTTAACCTGCAGCAAAAACACACCATACAGTGCATCTGTTCCATTCAGATATTTAACATCTACAATTCATAATCAAGTTTTGGATGGTGAGAAGTGTGGGTTTTTGTTCCCCATGTTCATTCCCATCAGCAGGTCTGTAGAATTTACTGAGACATGGAGCTAGCTGTATGAAGTCCAAAGACTGAGAAGGAATAATTTTACCTTATTCCAGTTAATAATGGTTTAAAAACAGCTATTTTTGACTTAGGAACTAAGTAATAAGGCTTAAACTACACTCAGATTCTGATCCATCATATTTCACCTCGATCACCTGAATGTGATACCTAGGACATGCCTAAGACGCTGTCATATGAGAACAAATTTGTTCAATTATCCAATGATGATGAATCAGACCTGGTGTATGGATAATATTATTAAGTCTCAAGTTCATGAATTACTGTTTTATCATAATATATAGAGACCATCAAATCATTTTTCATAGTTTCCAGCTTATAAAATACCATATCATATAATTAACATGTACAAGGACATTGAAATTGTAATCTGATTGTCTAGCACAGCATACAAAAGACCTCATATCTGTTAAACATTTATTGGCATAAACCATTTCAAAGGCAAGGCCATTGATTTAAAGTTGTCAGTCTTAAAAACTAGACAGTACGTTACAGAAAACAGTAAAGCTCGATGTGAAAAAGACCCAGTATGTACTAGTAACTTGTATGTTAAACCATGGCAGTATTTCTCTTGCAGCATTACATATAGCCAGTGGAGCACAACATACAGAGTGCATCAAAATTCTCTTACAACATGGAGCTGCTGACCAGCCTGACCTCAGTGGACAGCTAGCTTGTGGCCTGGTCAGGAATTCTGAAGTGGCCAAACTTTTTAGCACCACAGTGACTGGAAGGTGACAAAGATGTAACTTGGATGTTGACATTCTAGTCATGACGCAGCAAGAAACTTAACTTTTATGTCCTCATTTTAATGATAATTTATCCTTATATGGTTCATTCTTGATTATTTTAACACACACACCTGGTTAATCCATAACATAATAACTGCAATGTGGAGTTTATGGTAAAGTTGACTATTAAACAGCATTTGAAATAAATAAATAAATATATGAAATATTTTTTAAAACCTGTGTAGCAGGCTTTATGTCACAAGAAGTAGTATTTATAGATATTACAATAAATATTTATGCAGAAACAGTGAAATTTCTTTGTATTCTTCAAGAAAAAACTGAGATGGTCCAACACTGTATTAGCACAGTCACTGTTTGTGATAATTGTATAAAAACCAACTGAGATTTTTTTATCCTAAAATAGAAGTTCTCATTGGTCTGCTACATATGACTTCCATTTAGTTTTTCTTAATAAACTGGGTATAATATTTTTTGTGTTTATTCAGTTTGGTCAGTTAACTTATGTGAAAAATAGGTAAGTAATAAACGTAGGTCGGTGGAATATAGTCGTCTGACGAATTTTTCAAAACCGACGAAATTTTTAAGTTTTTACCGTAGGTAAGTTTTCATAAGATGCAGTACAATAAACCCTGAAATTCTTACCCACTTCCACCTGGGCTGAGATTAAATCACCAACTTTTACACAAAAAATCGCTTTACCATAGTTACAGATGATATCTTCATCTGACATGTGGCTATGCCCAAAAAAATGAGATAAATTATATCAAGGTGTAACATAAATTAGGTCAGCATTCCATACACTACTCTACTACTAGTACGCACTTGCTCGTCCAACATTCTTTGGGATATTATATCAGATGGAAGGGTATTTTAACACAGGGTAGAGGGGATGGAGGCAGGGGTAGAAAAACTCATGCCTCTCGTTTGTAGAGTTTTAGCAAAAATAATAATACATGTAATTCAGTGTAATTAAGAGGATGTGTGTGAGGCTCTGTTTTCTAACCGTCGTTGAAGATGCCAGCATGCATTAAACTATTAGAAAAAATTATCAATGTCTATGAGTCCCCCTTCCATTCCTCTGGATCTTCTAATTCATAATATTCGCGTTCATCGTAGGGTTCAACTGCTGTTCCACTTGTACGTCGGCTTCCATCCCCTTCGAGTAGTCTTTGCCCTGAAGCGCCAACTGCTGGCTCTGGTTGCGACCCCAGAACGCTGAAGATGCTCTGTAGTAAATCTTGATTGTTGTCCGAATGAAAAGTTCCTATGGAACTAACAGTGCTACTGCTGTCAGCTATACTTCCATTTTGTAGCAGTTTGGTAGTCTGGTTTTGTGGAGGCAGCCCTGCTGAAGAATTAGCAGACGACCGCTTCGCTCCGGTGCCATTTCCGACAGCTTTTGAAGATCGTGGATCATACCCCGTGAACTTTGGGGGAACATCTTCTTTTTCTAGAATAAAGTACTCCGGTTCCTCGCCCTCTGTTTCACTGTCAAACTCGGGGTAATCATAATCTTCGCTCTCTCCTTGTTCAGGATTGGTGAACATGGAACGCCCCCCACCGTCGGCCATAAAATCCGAGCGTCTTCTAGAATCGTCCGCTCTTATCAGCGGTGTAGGACTAGCTATGGGTTCTAGATAACTTCCATCAGAGTTTACGGAAGTACTACATTTGCTTGGAGGCACTATGCTCAAAGTTTCCGAGTTACGAGACGCTTTAGAAGCAAGACTAGTTGGGCGAAATCCTTCACATCCCCTTTCGGTTTGTCCTCCTTTTTTCTGTCTGTCCGCTTTTTTCGATACCACTGCGTACGACGCATTATCAGCGACAACGTGGCTCGGTCGCAAGTCCGGCTCCATATTACTGTTGTTTTCGTCTGGCAAAAGAGCTTGATAGTCGTTGTGAGCATCCTCTCTGCTAGCATTCCGTGGTAATTTTTCATACATGTTTGCCTTTTCCTCCACTTGCTTGCTGTGCGGAAGGGTCGTGATGATGCCGTCTTTCATGGTCAACATGTTCTCGTTGTGCGGGTTCTTGTTAGGCATCGTTGGAGTGAAGGCGTTGGAGTTGGACAGACAGAGGTGACGAACGGCTGGGTTACCCTGGTAAATTTAGATGAGATTATTGTTATTGTTGTTAAGGCATCACTGCTCTTAAAATAACGATCGATCGACATTCTTTATACTGCAAAGGTAAATGAAAACTTGTAATAGGCCCATGTAACAACATATATTGTGTACACAACTAACTGCCTAGCATTCTATATCTAAGTAAAATACTTTTTCAATTGCCTTTCTCACGACTTACACGGTTGACAATTTCGGTGTAAAATATGACATAACGTATAAGTTTCTAAAGAGATTAAATGATGTTTTTTTCTGTCTAAAAGGCATGGCGTTTCGAACCTACATCAAAGGGGCCTTGATCTTTGACTGAATTGACATGCCTCATAGGTAGAATAACAAGTTTAGTCTTTTTATTTTCTTTACTTTTTTATCCCGATTTGCATTTTGTTCAAAAGTAAATGACACAACTGATATTTTTACAGTTCAATGCGCTACTAACCAGTTCCTCGTCTTCCAGGACTTCGCTGTAAATCTCAGAGTTGTCGTCTCGGAAATTCCGAGAACGCCCGCCGTTCCCAAAGCATCTGAAATGTGTAGATAATGACTGATAATAAGGCGTGTTTCTATAAAGTGAAAAAATATATGAAAAAACATTAAAGCAATATTTGGCCGGATGGCAAAAATATCAGTTTTCTGGGGTCTTATCCGTATTTTGTATAATTTGTCATCAAAAAGGCACAGAATGTTTTAATTTTAATTTCGTGATTTTATGAAAAAACCAATTAAAGACAAGGAGTATGTTGCAAAATTCACATCATCTGTTTCGCACCAGAATTGTACTTTTTATCATAATGAGAGAGAGAGAGAGAGAGAGAATATCCGGTATTTACAGAATATTGGCAAGGACATCGGGCTTTGCGGTGTCTCGCAGTTGCGTTTGGCGCTGAGTAATTTAGCAACAATTGCATTTTAAATATGTGATAAAATGTCATTCGACAAACCACAGTCACATGTTGAACACTATGTTATTCAAAGTTAATGGAAGGATAAGGACCTTAACTGCCATTCTGCCAATTTTTAAATTGCAATTTAATTTAACTTGTGTTATATAAAATTCGAATTACCAATCCCTATAAAGAAATGCGAGCTTTAGATCACACAGTTTATATATCTCGGTTACCAGTAATAAGAGTTCAACGCAGTTTAATCCTCATTAAAAAGTGATATATGCAGCATAGGTGAAAATGCGAGTGTATGTAGCTATCATCCTCTCCTTATGTATTTAACCGCTCTCTCTCACTCTCTCTCTCTCTGACACACACACACACACACACACGTACCCAAACACATTACTACAAATATACAAACATTAAGTCTCTCTCTCTCTCTCTCTCTCTCTCTCTCATGATGTAAAGTAATTGCAGTTCGTTAATTTTAACGAGCAATAACTGCCAGTCAACATAAGAAACGGAATTGATATTGAGCCTGAAGTGACGCAGCTTTCTCCAATTCAACAGCAACTTGTATGAGTCACTACTAAACCGGTCACCGGCGTCGGCGTGAGATTATCAAAATTAAATGCTATTTCCTATGTGGTCTTGTTTGGGGTGTATTAGTTCGTTATCAGTAAGACACACAAATGACCACGAGTGTTTAAAAACCACTTAACAAAAACCTATGTTCAAGGGAATTTTTAGAAAAAATGTACTTTCTACTTTGGCCATTGCAGTTTGATGAAGAACATGAAAAGTTAATATAACGTATAACGTTTCACAACATTCGCTGTCTTGGATATAGAATAAAGAGCGGACTTGACCCATGTAAATTTTGTACTTCAGCAGTACTTAAAACGTCAATCTAATTGTAACACATAAAACACAGAAAATCTCCTTCATTTTATAACACTTTTCACCAGAAAGAGACTGTAAGTTCAGCAACATTTTACTGCATTGTAATCGCTTGAAACAATATCATAGGACAAACTGCCTCAATTTTAACAGAGACAATCCCGGCAGGTATGCGTAGGTGACCTCAATCCCAGCGTGTTTTGATAAGGTATTTTCCCTCTTTTTCCCTTGTGTACACGTTGCATTACGGGGACGCTGAGTACACGTTTAGAAATCGGAGTTACAAAATGTTTACCCTGGCTGCGCCCAATGATATTTTCACAAACATGTCCATTGTTGGGGAATTGAATTTTACTCCCATGGAGTTAAGATAGTTGAAAACTTAAATAATCACAAACGTTTAGTAAATATTGGAGAGGTCCTGGAGGGAAATAGACACGCGAAGGCGGAGAAATGTTTGCCATGCGTTAAATATAACAGAACTATGAAAATAAACCAAACAAAAGGTAAAAATTTTGAGGTAACTTTTGACTTGAATGTCCGTAAAATCAGGACTTAGCTACAGAGCTACATTTATCGTAAATTTAATTTAACGGGACTACAAAAATAGGTCAGACAAAAGCTAGATATTGTGGGGTAAATTGACAGTTGAATGTCCCTAAAGTAGGTCTGGAATTTGCAATGAGCCATATATACTAGGATTGGGTCTTAATGTGCTGGTTTCTGAAGACGTACTACGGAAAGCAGCACACCTTAATAGATAGACCAAATTGCCAATAATTCAAACTGGCGGTTTTTATTTACAAAGACAAAGTGCCAAACTCTTCATCTGCAGCTCCAGTATGCAATTCAACAAATGGCTGTCGAATTATTTTTTCTCGATAAAAACTGTACTATCCTTGTATCTTTGCAACCTTTGCAACCTTGTTAAATGATAATCGAGTAAATCTCATATTTTCAGACGCCTCATGGTTTTCTCATGTTAAGATCTATGTGTGTGTTGGTATGCGTACATGTGCATGTGAGCGCGTGAGCGTAAGTAGGGTGAAGGGGCTAACACACATACACACCCATACATCATAACAATACCAGTAAGCATAAAACCTGCATTAGTTTCATCTCCCCACTTTTGCGCGAGCGAGTCAGTGCGTGCGTGCGGAAGGGAGTAGGGAAACCACTCTCACTTTGTATTTTATCACAGGAAAAAAAGGATTACTAGTACCACTTGTCTAAACAACACAGCCTTACCCGTGTCCTTTCCCGCGGTTTCTCCTCCACAGAAAGAAGAGCACCACTGCTACTATAACGAGCACCGCGGACACCCCTATACATGTCCCTACTATGACTGCCGAATTCACACCCGACTGCCCAACGTATAACGGATCATCCGGTGTACTCTTCTCAAGGATGGTAGAACCTGTAATGGCCATTTATCTATATTCATGTTTGGTATTTATATATATATTTATTGTCTTTTGTGCACTGATGGTAAAATGGGAATCGAGATTAAAGAGATAAACGGTATCACTAGCTTGGCGAAGACCCTTGAGGTTGAGGTGGAACCCGCCATGTCTTATAGATAGAAAATACGCTTAAGCTCAAGTCTCTCTTGAAACAATATTTTTAATATATATTTATGTTGTTGGAGAGACAGACAACAATGAGTTTCATATAGTGACAGTAAAAAAAAAGAATATCTTTAGAGGAAATAAGCTCACTGAGAGGGGAAATCTCTGCGTATGAATTGAATCGAACAAAAAGATGCATATCAGCTCACAAATAAAAAAGTGTGCAACTTTGTAATCTGTTGATTTATCATTTCAACCTTCAGCAGCGGAGATGAAATAATCAGACAAACTTATGCCATAAAAGACAAACAAAACAAATCTAATAATAAAAGGAATCTTTCTTTTGCTTTTCTATTTTCTTTCCCATTAGAGTGCATATAGATCATAGAAGATAAGAAATAAAACCTTACCATTTGTATTATCATTGGATTCACCCGATGGTGTGGTTTTCTGCGTTGAAGGAATTTTTTCTTTGGGTTTATCTTCAGTTGATATTTGCACAACTGCGCTCGCTGTTGTTTGTATCAACCGCGTACCACTTATTGTTATTCCTTTTGTTCCGTTTTTCCTTTGAGTTACCACGAGAACTGATGGTGGTGAGCTTTTGGGACTAGTTACTTCCAAATGTGACCGAGTTATCGTTTCTTTGTGATCATTTCGCGACGTTGACGCCCCTGTCGTCTGCTCAACCTGAGGTCGTGTAGTGATCTTTGATATTTGTCTGGCCGTCGTCTGCGTCACCTCCGGGCAGACGACAGGTACGCAAGGTTCAGAGTCAGTGAGAACGCAATAAGTTAAAGATTCGTTGAAATGTTTGTTAGGGGGACACATTTTTTTCTTCCATCCGTTCCACGTGCACATAAAGAATTCTCCACACTGGCCTGGCACGGCGCGGACCTGAAGGATCTCCTCGCACTCATTGCTCGTGTAGCCGCACGGCCAGCGTGCTGGAAAAACATCAGATAGAAAACGATAAATTACTCTGTCAACTTGGTGTTCTGAATATAATAACATTATGATAGGCAACAATATCAGTATATGTGTCATTTAATGTAACGTTTTTGAATCCGTTTTGGTCTGAAATTCACTTAAGGTTTAGCCTATTTTATATTCGTGGTCAAGGTCCAAATATTCAAGCCCATTCAACTCGACAAAACGCACATACATGTATATGTGCTCATGCAAGCGCGCGCACACACACACACACACACACACACACACACACACACACACACACACTACTATGTATTGGTCAATAGGCTATGGATATACATCGCTTTTTTTGTTCAAATGTGTTAAGAGGATCAAGCACGAGTTAAGGAATGCCTCACAACTGTTTTGAGTATTCAATTAAGCCCTATATCAACCAAGGGGTAAATGGACGGGAAACTGACCTTTCAAGCGTTCTACATCCATCACTGCCCAGCAAAATTAACTCATCTAATTGTCTTCATCAACCGATAAATTTGGACTTCATCTGAACAGGTCTACCTATAACAAACATGCCTTTGGCCTTTCAAGGGTCCAACAAACGTCATTTTCTATCAACATTGACCTGTCCGTTTTTTTAGCCCTTTTTTATAACACTCTCCTTAAACTTTGAATTGTTTATGGACAGAATACGAAGATGAATCCCTTGGGCATTTATACAGGCAAAATAAAGTAGATCGGATCTAAATTTCTCCGCCGCTACAAGAATGTGCGTGTGTTTATCTTTGCGTCTCTCTCTCCCTCTCTTTCTGTGTGTGTGTGTGTGCGCGCGTGTTTTAGTGAAGTAGACTTCTTTATTTCATCTTAGAGCACAACGTTACATTTACTTGACAATGTGTGCACGCGCTGGAGTGTGCGCGTTCTTGTGGTATTTGTACATGTAGCATGGATCTTGGGGGCTTATATACATGTACATTAACTGCGTGAACACAGCTGCTACTTTCTGCCTCAAAAATAAAGGCATCCG
>NW_019773548.1:74806-85667 GCF_001039355.2 Lingula anatina
GCCCTATATCAACCAAGGGGTAAATGGACGGGAAACTGACCTTTCAAGCGTTCTACATCCATCACTGCCCAGCAAAATTAACTCATCTAATTGTCTTCATCAACCGATAAATTTGGACTTCATCTGAACAGGTCTACCTATAACAAACATGCCTTTGGCCTTTCAAGGGTCCAACAAACGTCATTTTCTATCAACATTGACCTGTCCGTTTTTTTAGCCCTTTTTTATAACACTCTCCTTAAACTTTGAATTGTTTATGGACAGAATACGAAGATGAATCCCTTGGGCATTTATACAGGCAAAATAAAGTAGATCGGATCTAAATTTCTCCGCCGCTACAAGAATGTGCGTGTGTTTATCTTTGCGTCTCTCTCTCCCTCTCTTTCTGTGTGTGTGTGTGTGCGCGCGTGTTTTAGTGAAGTAGACTTCTTTATTTCATCTTAGAGCACAACGTTACATTTACTTGACAATGTGTGCACGCGCTGGAGTGTGCGCGTTCTTGTGGTATTTGTACATGTAGCATGGATCTTGGGGGCTTATATACATGTACATCAACTGCGTGAACACAGCTGCTACTTTCTGCCTCAAAAATAAAGGCATCCGCTTTTCCGCTGAACTCAATTTGTGCGGAGGGGAAGCAAGGTGTGTTAATATCTTTAGTTGATTTTTAAACGTGTCAGTTAAGGCGAAATTAAGAAGACTGGCTTGTAATGAACACTATTAGCGCCTGTCAAGTGTGCTGAAATACAATATTGACGAAGCACGTTTTTTTAACAAAAAACCGGACATGTTGCAAAAGGACTCCCGTTTACTCAGACTTAGGCATCGTTCAGTTAGTATTCTTGATGTATTACTCATACATGAAAGGCCTTAGGCGAGGTTCCATTAACTCGTGGCGTGAAGCTCAAATATTTAAAGGTGTTTATTTAGATTCATATTTAAAACAAGTGCTCATGTACATCCATTCCGCTTACAGATATAGGTAGACATTTGACTTAACATAAGCATGTGTATTTTTCGGTAATCTGATGATCTCGAAGCTGTAGCCATAGGGTATATATAAGTACTGGAAATTAATATCTGAGATATAGCTCCAAACAGAACTCTCGAGTCTGTGTACAGATTGGCACTAGAAATGTTAAAAGGAAGAATAAATAGATGTAAAACAAGGGCCTCATACCTACACCGTACCCTAAAGACCTCTCCCTGACACCTGTCTGCGCGCTTTATCTACCTGTGCTTTCATCCTCAATAAAAAAGTGAAATATTTTTCCTGGAGCGGGAATGCACACAATGTACGTACATGAAGAATTATTATTACTACATCTATTATTATTATTATTATTATTATTATTATTATTATTATTATTAAGAGGTAGTAGTAGTAGTAGTAGTAATATTCATTCACTTGACATTAGGAATTGGTACCGTACGGCAAACCGTACAGCAATTCGCAACAAGACAGCAATGGAGAATACACTTAATTACAAAAAATTATAATAATCATCTTATATGTATCATTTTAGTTAGTTTTATTATAATAATAAATATGTTTCATGTGATGTAAATATTTCGGCAAAGTTACAGTATTTTACACAGTTGCTCCCTCTACAATATCCCTGCGTTTGCAAGTCCTATCAAAAATGTCTTTTTTTTTCTTTGTCACTTCCGAAATGCATATAGAGACCGGTGGATTTAACTTGTGACGGCAATAATCAGAAATTCGGAACCCGAAACTTTGTTTGTAGGTCGTGATTTTTCTCCTGTTTAAAGGTTTAATTCGCATAGTAGGCCTACGCCTTTAAACAGACATCAGTGAAATTATAATACAGAGATCCTCAGTAAACAAGTGATACAACACGCTGAGTGTAAAACACACCCTTTGGTGCAGTGTTATCAGAGGGCAGCAATACTACAAACTTGACCGTGCTGCACGCTTTGAAAACAAACACGACACCGACCAATACAAAGATGGAACTAGAGACCACGAGTCGGGACTGTTATCTAAACAGCTCGCTGTATTGAGCTTTTTGTTACGGGAGTTTTCATAGTTTCTTAGGGAGCATTCTGTACTGAAATTGCGGTATAATGGGCTATTATTTAAAGTGTGGGGGAGATTAGAGTGCACCAAAGGTGTGTATGCGCGTGTATTAGTATATTGTTTTGGACCCCTCCCCCTTCTTAGGTATAGCCAGAACAGTTTCTGTTTGATCGTCTCTCTCTCTCTCTCTTTCTCTCTCTCTCTCTCTCTCTCTCTCACACACACACACACACACACGCGCGCGCAAACTCACCTGGTGTTGTTGTAGATCTCCGCCAGTGCCTTCGCCTCCACCCTCCGCGTTCACCGGCACTCCCCTTGAGGAGTAGATCCACAGAAAACAGCCACACCATTACTGTCACTAGCCCAGTTTTACTCTGGAAACTTTTCGCCATATTAAACGCCGTTTAAAGTCAAACCTTAAGCCCTTCCTTTTGTCTATTGATTAATCACCCGGTGTTTGCACTGTTTGTCAGACGCCGCTGGTATTAACTTTATATAGAACAATTAACCTTCATAGCCCCAAGTCTTTAAATCTCCTTTTCTTAATGGTTGACGACCTCGTTAAAACTTGATGTGATGAATTAATGTGCCGAAACTTTGAAGTCTCTCTTCCTCTTTTCCTTATTCTCTCTCGTCACTCTCTCCAGCCTTAGCCCAGAATAGTCAATATATATATATATACATATATACACTACGTGTGTACTGACTGCTGTGACTGTTTTGGTGATTGTGAATCAGTTTCGATGAATGCGTGTATACATAGGTCTCATAATCCGGGATCCCTGTTCAGCGTGGGCATACGCTACAGTTTCTATGTAGTCACCTGTATTGCTCCCGCTGGCCCCACTTATTGCTCCATGGACGCTAGTGGCAATTTCTTAGCAGTTTTATTTGTTCGGTGTGGTTAAGAATCCTATGCCGTGTTTCAGCCCTGGGTATAAGAAGTAGCGCATACCTATTGCATGTTAATTCTTCGTGACGTTCATCGGCGTTAAATCCTGTGGCGCCTCAACTGAAACAAAGAAATATAGATTTGCGTAAACCGATTTGCTCCCGTGAAGTTGGTCGGTTCAAATTCAATGTTGATACCATAAGGAACAATGAACGAGTCAGCTGAAACAGAAACATTGATCAGTGTAAACAACTTTGCACTCGGTGTTCTGAAACTGGAAAGAATTTTGTTCGAGTTTTGTCGCCTTCTAAACAACGAATAACTTATACATTCCTCTACAGAAACAGAAATGAAATATATATAAACCAGCAAAGGCTAGTTGCTATCTTTTTCTGGTATTTCACAGATGTCACTTTGTTAGAGTCTGTACAGCGTCAAACTATGACGCTAATCAGACGTCTTCGGTCGGCGGCTAGTACGTCAGAAATTCCTCCGTCACACCAGAGAATTTTATAGGACGCACTCACACTAAACTCTGATAGCCCGAACCTGAATTCCGTCTGTGATCCTTACAAAAAGGCTGTCCTAAAAATATAACTTCGTGCACCAGTTATCCGAGCAAATTTTGTATCCCGCTGATATTTCCAATCGAAAATCTTTTAAGATTTACGTTGTGTGGACACCAGCTTGGGATACAACTGATCAGCTTTTGTCATTAAGACCGATTCGCTATGTCCTTAGAGTGAACGCAGCTTTGTATTTTTCTCACCAGACTCATTCACCATGGTCATTATCAGGCAGAAACAGAAGTTGCAGCTCGGCTGATACGCGGTCGTTCTCCGGATCTCGTTCCGTTCCGGTTCACTGGCCACTCCAAGTCACGATAGTAGGTCTCAGTTTGTGTGGATGATCGGTACCCTGGTTTTCATGGTTATTTCTGCGCCCCCCTTCCCCTCTCCAGCATAAGAGTTATATATGGATTATTTTAGAGAACACCCTCCGAAATATTGGGTGAGAGTTGATGACTCAAGGAACACAGTCGATACATAATTGTGGGTTTCCCTTAGTAATGAAATCATGTCTTTGTAAACAAACGTTGTTGTTCAGCCCCTCAGTATCAGTGCACTCACTTTGTCCAGAGCATACATGTGCAATGTTGATACATACACTCGGCCAATAAAGTTCGGAAACGTCGTTATTTTGAATAATTATAAAATTACCATAGGAGCTAAGGTAAATATATTTTTACCAAATATTGATGGATAATGCACCCATCAACCGTTACTTTTTTATATACACCGACAGACAGCTTATATGACAAAAGGAATAAACTGACCTTTCTCTGACACTCAGGTTGACAAAGAGTGTGATGACAGAGGAAAGCCACTGACAGTGCTCTGACATTAACAGAGTGACACACAGCGTAATAATAAAGTAAAGAAAAAACAGATCACTGGTTTTTCAGGACGAAGAAATTACATTTATATATCTCTCTTTCACTCAGCGTTCTGCGTCGCTAAAAATTTACAACGTCGAGTCTCATTTTATGCTAAACACGTACGTGTCCACAACGTACTTACAGATGCGTTTATTCCAATACCCAGCACGAACGCAAGTCCATATAATCCTCGTTGCCTCCCTGGCTTCAACGCGTTCACGTTATGCCAGCTTTCCAGATAACCGCACACACGCGGCTTTAACGTCTTTATCATACACTATTGACCGTTTACTCTCCCCGGTGAAGTGGTCGTCGTTCGTGTAGTGTTATCGCTCTTCAGGAAATACTTACCTATTGATCACCCATTTCCCGTAGAAAGAACGACAGCCTCCAAGGCACTGTATTTCCAGAGGGTCATTTTGTATGTAAAATTGTTATCAGACACAATTAGAGCGCTTCGAAAACACGTACTGTAATTCAATTATTTTGCCATTAAGGTGCCTGGAAAGGATAATTAAAAAAAAAAAAGAGAGAGAGAGAGAGAGAGAGCTGCGCTTCCACTACGATGCCTTTCTCAAAAATAAAACTTACCGGTTGTATTGTGCCATTGCTGTACCACTTAGTTCATAGGCTGCGGCTTTCTAACAGGAGACCAGGAAATTCGAACCATACTTCCTCTAAACCCCACCGTGTCTTTAATAACTCTCTCATCCTTAATTGAACTCTATGTATCCACTACCGTGTCCTTTGCTAGGTCTAGTATATAAGGTGGAAGTAGTGTCGGAAAGCGTGGTGGTATGATATATCAGCTTCTCACTAGCTCGTCCAGATAATCTTACCTGTACACATATGACTCATTCATTCATTCGTCTTCCACTGCCAAATCTCCCCGGCGGCGAGGGGACGAACTGAGGGGCTACGAAACGGGTGACCCGGAACGCGGTCAGAAACGTGTGGGCGTTAAGCCGTTCCGTGGGCGAAGTGAACAAAATATCTTTAAGTTATTTTTACAATTTTTTAATTAACGTTTCAGATGCAATAATCTGCTTTAGTCCGCTCGCCTTAATATTTTTTCAATTATAAAAGGTACCCATGCCCCGCCCACACACACACACACACACACACGCACACACGGAGAGAGAGAGAGAGAGGCAGAAAGAGAGAGAGAGAAAGAGAGAGAGACGGAGAGATACTTAACATGTACATCGAGTTGGGATTGGTTGTTTTTTCCACTTTGAAACCAATAAAAAAATTAAACACTTCTGACAGACCGCCAATATCTGAATGTTTTCACACTATAGGGAACAGCATTGTTTTCTACATTCTCATGCCTGCTTTAAATTTTGTAACTGATCGTATTTCCCCTTATTTCCTAGTTCTCAATGTGCGGTTTAGTATTCTGTTTCTGATTCCCTTAATTCTTTTTTCGATAAATGAGCGTAATGAATCGCTACAGAAAGTGTGGGGAACTTAAACATGAAATAGTCAACAAATAGACTTCTTATGTGAGTATGGCTCGGCATAACTGTCACCTTTTTTTATCTATACAGACATAATTTAGTATTGTTAGCTTGAAAATGTTACCGTAACTGTGGAAACAAGTGACGACCTCTGCTCATCCGCTTTTATCCTTCGTCTTGCTTTGGTTTATGAACATTTTCTCCCTCACAAAATAGGGGCCCTTTATATAAATATATCAACAGATTGTGGAACTTAAGAAACCGTTTTGGTCAAAGCGCTCACCTGTGTGGAGAGCCGTGTTAAAAGCAACTCCTCATTCGACTTCTTTTTCCCTACCAGGCAGTGCTTTGTTAGATAAAATACTTTATACTCATCCTTAGACAAGCTCCAAAACATCGGATAAAGAAGAGTATTTTAAGACAGAGGAGTCATCAATTTGCCAGGAACAAAATCGACGTTTTTATCTGACTTGCTCGTTCATATTTGCCGTGCTCAGCTGTGTTCATAAAACTTAATACAATTTATGGATCTGGGGTTCTGAGTAAGAACAGGCAACCGGTATGGTTACGACACTTGATAATATGTAAATGATAAAATAACACGCTCATAGCCTTAGGCGTATCACTTAGTAACGTATCATAAATATTCAATATCAAATTTCATGTTATAATCGATATAAAATGCACGAAGACAAAAGCTTTTTTCCACTTTAGGGGAAGAGGAGAAGACGTAGGAACAAACTCCCTTCCTTGTGTTTTTCTTGAAACTCATTCAAAAATAACCTGGCGTCAGGTTAGGGATAATCAGAGATAGTCAAAGGGTTCTTTCCCAATGAAAGTACCGTTCTACGTAGATCTGACCAAGGACCTCCACTGAATAGAAGTCCTTGATCGGCCTAACTGATACTGTCTTTGGAAATGAACCCCCTAACGAAGGCTGGCTGTACTGCGTGACGCCACACGAGATGAGAAAACGTTAGAGAATGTGGGTGAGGTTGGGGTACTCTCTTAGCATAAGGATGAACTTCTGTGGGCCAGGATTGTCGCCCTAGATAGCAATACAAAAATGACACGCAAAATGTTGTGAAAAAAGTTGCGCAAAAGCGTGTGATTCTACAAAATTGAGAAAACCACCAACAAAATATCGTGGATAACTTCCAGCATTTTTATTCGTTGCCGCACCACCTAGCTAGTCTGGCATTTTTTTAACCCCATTATCCTCTATACCTTTTGAAATCTGCTGAATTTTACGCTAGATTGCTACACTCTAGGCTTTCTCGGACGATTCCCATTGGGGAGTGAGGATAGAATGATTGTGTTAGTAAGATGCGGAACACCTGACGCAATACACAAGGTCCGGTGTCAAGCACGCTGGAGTTCCCATTGATTTTTACAGGTAACAACCGCTTTAGAGTTTTGCTCCACTAACGTTACACTTACCCTAGTTTGTATGGCACTAGCTCTTAAAATTAAAATGAACAATAACAACAAAAACTAAACGAAATAGTAATCAAATAATTCAGTGTTTGATTTAATTCATAGTTATCTTGATGTAATTATACACTTTCCACTGTTACAATACACAAATAAATTAAGAGGAAAAATGCTCTTGCTTTCCTAAGAAATGTTCCAATTATATAATGGTAAACCTACAAGGAAATATCTTTATAAATGGCATATGATATATTATTTATTGGTGTACCCTAAAACGGATATCTTTTTTTTTTCTTTTTTCAACATTGGACTGAGACAAAATTGTCACAAGAAACAGGTTCCCTGCTGATTCTTGACAATATGTAAGAGTTCTGAGTATTGAAGTACGAGTTTTGAGTATTCAATGTTATTACAGATAAATAAAATATCATTGAATCATAAACAAGTTACTTGTGCACAGAAATAAGCTAATAACATAATGCATAGATAATTGAAAGTCGAATTTTGTAGAAATAATCAAAAATCAATCAAATGTTCCATAAATAATTGGAACAATTGATTCTTTCATTAATACTGGTAACAGAAAAATCAACCAATTAATCCCTTCTTAAATAAATAAATAAATAAATAAATAAATACGCAGAAATTATGTTAATGGTGAAAACTAACATAGCCCATGGAACACAAAAAATGTTCTCACATCATTCCAATGTTCTATTTATAACTGCTCACAAGACGAAGAACTGCTTTTAGCAAAACATGGACCACATCACAAGTTTAACGTACGACTGAGCTACACAAACACCATCTGATTGGTGGAAAAAAAGACAAGCACTTAATACAACCACTAACTGGGCCAGATTTCTTCTTTTTAAACTTAAACTTGGGGGGAGGCAGACTATCCTCTGATAGGACAGATTCATTCAAAACTGCATAGGGGGCTGCAGCAGTGAAATCAGAGGCTCCTTTGAACGAGACCGTATACACTGATGATTGAGGAGACTGGACCGTGGGGCTGAAATAACAGGTGCCTGGCTGTAAACAAACACTCGACTGTCCACATTCTTGAAAAGAAGCATTATTATTCTCACATGCTCTGTTCTGTGAATTCAAACGGGCAAGAGTAGGTTTCTTGCCTTCTCTAGGGGGTGTTGTGGTGAGATCTCTAAGTTCAAAATCATCTCGCCAAGTATCTGGCTCTTGCTTTTTGACACTGTCTGACTGTTCTTTACGGACACTAGATGGCGTTGATGTTCCTTTTGGTGGTGACACAGGTGGTTTGATACGAATACGGCCGCTGTTGGATGAGGGTGATGATTTGACATCCGACTTCGATTTCCATTTGAAAAATGTCCATTTCTTTGAATCATCATTAACACCGTCACCACCATAATTGCCATCTTCTTCTGAATTAGAGGAACTTGTGAAAGGAAAAAATTAAAAGGAAAAATATCAAATCAAATGTTATCAAATTTTCTCAAATTTTCCAGTTAATCTATATATAAATAATAATTATTCATAGCCATTTAAGTTAAGCAAAGTTAACATTATTTTTCAGCTAATGCCTAAGGAAAAAAATCAGCAAAACAAGGTATGACAGAGATAAATGATTTAGTAATAATTCAAGTTACAAGGTGATTTTTGATGCAAAGATGTCACACAAACCACATTTTCAGATAAAATATTAGACATACTGAGCTTAATAATGCATACTGAAGGAAATAATGATAATAACACTAATTATTAATACTGGTAAAAATGCTATGTACGCAAACTCTCCTTACTAAAAAATCAAGTGTTGTCTATATTAAATGCATACCTGTTGCTCTTAAGAGCTGTCCTCATCTTGTTGCCCTCTCCTAGTACTACAGGGTCGTAGCAGTGCCTGAGCATCATCTCCTCAACCACGGGAAGCACAAAGGACTGGATGTAGTCAATGACAAGATGGCCACTGCAGGATTCCAGACCCTCCGATTCTGCTGTGTGTTCTTGCCCTGACAATTGATATTAAAATTAGAAAAATGATTATTAATTGACATTAATTGAAATTGGGCTTTTATATTCTAGGACATTCACCCTGCAAATGGTCTTTTACTGAATGTTGTTTATTGATCAACAATACTCTTCATTTTAAATGCCATAACTGTATTTAAAAAAAATGTTATTTCCTCCTCACTGTTCACATCATAATTATCCTGCTGATACTGGAAATTGCCAGCAGGAAATTTCCTCATGCAAAAACCACAAAGCTTTGCTTAAAAAATGTATGTACACTTATGCAAAAATAGCACTTGCCGTAAAAGGTTTACTCACAGTTTGAGTAGAATGAAAATATGTAAAAAGTTGCACAAGAATCAGTTGAAATGTATTGATTTGTGATGAAATTTCACTGTGACTAAATGTGCCTAAAATCATTTTACAAACTCATTTAATTGAAAACTCTGTCAACAGAGTTTATGTTTTGAATTTTGAGGTCAAATTAAATAAAAATACTGAATATATTGGAAGAGGTGACTGGTTTCATGCGCACTTACAGTATGGCATGCGCATGCAAACACTGACATGCGTGTGCACAAACATGCATTCACACATACACACATCAGCTGAGACACATATACGTACTGTACACACACACATGCACTTACATGTACCTTCCTTGCCCAGCACCTGTGCGGGTGAAGATGTCGTCACCGATGTCAAATTAGAGGTGACATTTGACAGCGCTTTAATTGCTGGCCGCACTACATCCAGGTTACTCTTGTGTCCGTTGATGGCTCGTAACAGTAACTCTGCTCCACTCTCCCCAACAGCTGGCTGGAATTTACGAGAAATAGACAGGACTTAAGTCTACTTCAAAAAACACTGATCCTGACTAACCTCTATCAATCCCAAACCATGAACTAGTTTAATTCAATCATCACTTGTAGTGAACAAAATGCCATTCCTGTGATTTATGTCGGAAATTATCCATATACATGTAATTAAGTGTCTTGAATTAGCAGGTATAATATAATTGGTAACTCTTTCTATTTGCAAACTTTGATGTATTAAAAATGCCCTTCAATTAGAGACTATTAATTTTCAAAATACAGTGAATCATGAATTGAACCCCCCCCCCCCCACAAAATAAAAAAAAATCTTTTTATGTACAGACACAGATGTGTCTGTACATATAGCCATCATCTGCGTCTGTCGTCGCCGTCGCCGTCGTCGCCGTCGCCGTGCACTTTTACCGATAACACGATAAGTGGAAAACTGTTTTTTCTTTTGGCTTGAAACTTACAGAACTGATGAATATTCGTAATACGCAGGTCAAGTTCGAAAATCAGCATGATCGGGTCGCTTATAGGGAATTTATGCGTTTTTTTTCACTTTTTTCAGCATATATGCAGCCCTGATAACATGATAAGTGAAAAATCATTTTACCTTTTGGCTTGAAACTTACAGAACTGATGAATATTCATAATACGCAGGTCAAGTTCGAAAATCAGCATGATCGGGTCACTTATAGGGAATTTATGCTGTTTTTTCCCTTTTTTCAGCATATATGCAGCGCCGATAACACGATAAGTGGAAAACCATTTTACCTTTTG
>NW_019773548.1:86135-128336 GCF_001039355.2 Lingula anatina
TCATTCTGGCATTTCCAAAGTTTAACTCTTATCAGCCTGACACCTTAGGGACTATTTCCAGACCCTATCACGCTAACTGTGGATCGATCTATCTCCATGGGAATTCTCGCTAAATTGCAATCAATGTAAGTGGCTTAGTTGTCTGTCACGCCTACTGAAACTGGCATGCCAGAATCCTAAGACTCTCAAACTGAAAGCAATTTAGTGAGAAACCCCTTGGAGTTGCATTGATCCTGTTAGATTGATCTAGGTATGGGAACTTAGTCTAATGCTTGATATACATTTTACTTTCATCCTAATCCAATGTTATGCAGAATAAGAATTTGATGTTGGCTATGCAGTTACAGTAAGCATAATACATTAGTTCATCAGAATTGACAGTATCCTATTTCTTGCGTTTTTATTTTCTGGTTTTTGTCTGTACATTTGCCAGCTTTGCTGCCTTGTTTCTATTTTTATTTAAAGAAATTATTAAAGCCTCTTTCGTAGTACAATTGATGAGCTCATTATTTTCTTTGTTGTCATGAAGAACAAATATTACAAAATATTACCTTTTTATTTGGCAGTTGTTGATATGTGGCAATGTATGCCAATATGGTGCAGCCATGATGCTGAACCAGCGCGTGACGGCTGTGGACCGCCATGACACCCATAACTGTGGCCGCCACTTGACACTCAATCATGACAGTCAGGTTTTGAGTAAATTGACCAAATATGCTAAGCAGCTGAAGACAAACAATTACATTTTCCACAGGGTCCTAAAAATAAATGATAAAAATTATAAAGATTAAAACAAAGTGAAAACATAAAAGTGTAAGCAACAGTTTCTTTTAAGAATGCATTGTTTTACCTCGAAACTCCAATACTAGGATTAGGATTTTCCAGTCAATTTCAACATATTATTTCATTACTTATGGAATTTTAAAGAATAAATTAAGATACGTGAAAAACAGAAATACATGTTAAATGACACCAAACTTGTACTGATACTATAAAATATTGTTTGGCCTGAATACAATTATACCCTCTATAACACACATACACACAAATAATAATAATAAATAAATAAATAAATAAATAATCACACACACACACACACACATGCTATACCAAAGAGACCAGCAGCACATCCAGGAGCAGTTTAATCACTGGGCCATGCAAGGCAGTGGTGGAGGCATACTGATTTAGACACTTGTTATACTCTACTATAAACTTCAGCAGGATATCCCGGTCAAGAATGGCCACATCCTGAAATGAAGACCAATTTAAAGATACATGGGGGTACTTAATAATATATGTAAATCATAGCCTCTAAATCCAACCAGATGTTTATCAGAAAGAATAACTGAAAGAAACACAGTTCAGTCACATCATATATCCCCCCAAAATGGTATTTGCACACATATTTTCTGCTTACTTAAACATAAAAAATAAATAAATACCTAATATGAAGTATCAATTTATATAATTACTTAATAACAATCATTTAATTCATAATCTATTCATTAATGCATGCACAACTAAATCAACTATTAAGAAATAATGGATGCATAAATGACTCAAAATGAATGAATTCATCAGACTTTGAATAAAATAAGAAAGGATCATTTTGCAAATTGCTAATTAAAAATTATCATATACATCCCTGTCCCAGCAACAGCAATTATTATCAAAATAATAAAACCTCACCATTCAACTACTTGAATTTAGTACTGTAAATCACCCTCATGCAGTTAATTTATCCAAAACCTGTGAATCTCTGTGCGTTAGTGAGATATATTATAAGGCCCCATTCAGATCGAGAAGAGCCGAGTGCTAGCTAGGTCGCGACCTAAATGAAAGGAATACCGCTTAATCCTATAATGGTCTCTCCGCCTCTCACACAGCTCCCAACGCACCGTCCCTTGACCGGTTGAAGTGAGCTGAGATTTAATTACTGTGTCCCTGCAGGGACCACGCGTGGGGAGGCGTGTGAGAGGCGGAGAGACCATTACAGGATTAAGCGGTCTTCCTTTCATGTAGGTCCGCCATATTTAGGTCGTGGCCAAGCTAGCACTCGGCTCTTCTCGATCTGAATGGGGCCTAATATACCTGCATGACTCTCACAATCTGGTCCATTTCTTGAGTGGTCAGGCGGCAGTGACTATGCAGGAGAACCTGCTGGTTGACATAAGATGAGGCCATACTGGCTATCTGTAATTACAACATATACTGGTATAAATAATTATTGTTTTATTAACAAACTGCAAAATATCCTTGAAATATTATCTGATGGATTTAAGTGTAATAAATATGTCAAAGGAGAAAAAAATACAATTTTGTCTTATTCACCAATTAGTATAACCTGTCCAAAATTGTTGAAAATTTTTTTATACTCCCACTTTTGCATGCTGAATTTTCCATTTTTATCAACATAACTAAAATTTATTTGCCAGCCTCCATCTCCATTATGAAAGTGATTCAAAAGTTAAAACTCACTAAAATGTCTCTCTCTATATCCAACAACCTCACCCCACCCTATCCCACCCCCACCCCACCTGATCTGGCGTCTGAAGCTGTCTCACTAAGTCATAGTCCAAGTCTAGCAGCTGGGCCTCAGGGGACGATGACATGTTAATCCCAGAGCTACTGGTCACACTGGCCGGATACTGCCATCGACTCATGCGGTCAAACCCTGCCCACCCTTCCCTCCAGTAGCGGCTACTTGATTCACCATCCCCTCTTGCCGGTCGAGGCGACCTGTAAGTCTCGGTTATCTCTGTACTGTTGGTGCTGCAGGATTCGGTGACTTCTGTGATAATACGCTTTGGGCGTTTGGGCGTTCTTTCCATTATGTCTGACATGTCGGACATACTGGATGTGTCTTCCTAAGGTTCCTGTTGGTTGACTCTGGTGAGAGGTTCTTTGCAAAGACTACTATGAAAGTTGAAATAATATATTACAATATATATATTGGAAAAAAAGATAGCAGTGTGTCTATTTGTTCTTCTTCATGAATAATTCTGATCCATAAATTTTCTACATGACAAATTATTTCAGGCAGTAATAATACCCTTCTGTGTTTACAGAAAATAAAAGAAAAAAGTAAACATCTGACATCACCAAATTGAATTTATTCAGATATTTCACCGATTTATTTTTCATTTTTCAACTGATATAATTTTTTGAAAGACATAAAATATGCTGGGATGACAACATTAACTTTTACTTACCTTTTTCCTGTAAGTATCCAGTATGAAATATTAAATGAAAATATCAATTAAAACAATTCACTTAACAAAGATATGAATAGACTAAAATGAGCTGCAAACCAAACAACCTTAAGTACAGAAATCCCAATTAACTTTAGTAAATGTTCCTTCATGCATGTTCCTATCGGTGAGTACCAAGCATCAAATTGAAATTATATATTTAATATACTTGGTATATATTCTCTGCAGCAGTAATCTGTTCTAGCATCTAATTTTTCTAAAGACTTAGTAGCGGGGAAAATTACCTGGTAATTGCTCAGTTTAATACTGTTACAGTACATAAAACAGTAACTCGCATGATTTCAGTTCAAGTAGTGTTGAAAATATAAAAGTAACCTATATCTGAGTGCAATGAGAACTGTTAATGGACATAAATATACCTCTGCTAAACCTTTATCATATTATAATCAGTTTAAGAAAAAGATACCAATGCAGGACAACAATCAGGCACGCCCGTGGCACAGCTATATATACATATAACTACTGCAGAGAGTGACTCATCTGCATGCTTAATTACTGACAAATACTAGTATTTAAATGTAAATTAATTGTTTAAAATTCTGTATATACTACAGGTACATGTAATGATGTTGTTTATGCAACCATAACACAGCAAAAGGGATTTGCAGGTCTACAATTGTGCTGGAGACAATTTAACAGGCAGTAACAGGCAATGTATGTCACTAAAATAAAAGACTTTAGTTAGTAATTTTGATTGCAAAAATTAAGATGCTGTGATACAATCACTACAAAACTCACCATATTTTATCTTCAGTAACTTAACAGTATTGTGTACATGTACATGTAGATGTACCTCTGCTACAGTAGTGCCCCTCTGTGTCAAACATGGTTACTAGGTCAAGTTACATAAAAGTGTGTCCTCTCTTACCATATATAATACAACACACATAGAAAGTCTTAGCCTGCATGTGAGGATTGTATAAGGTGACTGGGTCACTGTTTTGTTGTTTACCTAATATGTGACCAGAAACACCAAAAGCAATGTGTCCTTATGTTTATTGTTATTGTTATTGTTATGACTAGTTGTCACTTCCACCTATAGCCTACTGTTACTCCTATTCCAATGTCAACTATTTAGAATTTTACCTATACAAAGTAAAACCATGCAATCAACAGCAACAACAATAAAAATAATAATAAAGATCACTGCAGACAAAACAGCATTGTTCACAAACAAGCTACTAAAACTCATGTTTGTTTTTTTACAAAATAAATTTACTAGTACATGTATTTTTTTTTTTTTAAATCTTTTTAAAAATATCATTAACATGTGTACATCAGGAAAGGTTGAAGGATGTTTGGTTTTCCCACAACACTCACCATCCCTTGAAAGAGATACTTAAAAGAATGAGGGAATCATGGGCAATTTTTTCAATACTGAGTATGGGTGTATTTAAAAAAAAAAACATGCTGGTCTCTGAGTGTTTTTGGGAAGAATGGTAGTTGAACCCCATGTGAAAAGGGATGTCGGGAGGTTTGAGTGTGTCTTGGTGGTAGGGGGTGTTCCTGGAACTGTCAACTACATGCAATAGTAGTTTAAAAAACTTTAAATTAATTTAGACTACATGTACTGTATACCATGCAGGTAGGAGAAAAGCCACTTTTCTTTTACTCCCTCAAAGAAAAAATATATATATAAAACCTCTCCCCCCCCCTCCCCCGGAACAAACAATAACGATAAACAATTGCAATGATTTAATATCCACCTTAAATAAATAAGACTGGTATAATCATCGTTGAAGTGAGATGCAGCTCTGGATTTTAATTAGCCTAGAGTATTTTAACGTACTGATTTATGATAATATGCAAAAATTATATATGCTTGCTTTAGTTTAGCATTAAGACTTAACAATGTTCAAAATTTATGTGAATGCATTTAAAACATATTCAAACATAGGTGTCAAGTGCAGAATAAACCGAAAAACCTTACGAAAATCGCATTTGCGTTGCACGTTGTCTCAGCCTTCCTCTAATTTTCCCGGGAAGTTTCAAAACAAATCTCCTAACACAGTCGAACTCGACCCCTTACCTCTTTTGCATTGAAGTACAGAAACGGTAAAATGGAAAAGGAAGAGGAGTTGAGATAAGATGAAACGAAATATTTCTCCATTTTTCTGCTAGAATCATGGATTCTGAGCAGCTCAGAGACGCAGAATGTATCCTTGACTTGAAGACAGGGAAGGGAGTGTCTCTGGCGGAGGCGGAAGATGAACAGTGGCTAGGTAAGCAAGCGGATAAACAATCCTGGATCCGTTCTGGAAGTGACACTGTTTTGTGATTAACATGACACCTCTTATCTGACAAGAAAACCAAACAAACAGGTGTCGGTGTTATGTTTGAACAAGACCGTGTAAAGGGACTGCTCGTAGACTCATAATGATATAGATTACTTATGGCTTTTAACTTTTAATTTTGACGTTGCCTGCCGTTTGAAGGAAAGGAAAAAATAAGGGCGAGCATTACATAATACATCTGCCCAAATTATGACAAGAAATTTGCTTCATATTACTGGGAAAATTGAAGATTCATTCTATTTCAAGTCCCCACCACGGGCAAGTTTTTACAGGCAATAAAAGAAAAATGTGTGGTTTTTCCTTATGTCTCATATTTTGGCAAAGACAATTTCCCATTGACTTGCATGCATACTGTCTAGTTTCTCAGTGCCTGGGAGGGAGGTTTTTGCTGCTTGACCAGCTGGGTAGAGGTAGTGCCCATGGTACTGCCCACAATATCTGTACAGTTTTCAAACTATGCCATTCTGTCACAATTGGCTTTGTACCTGAAACTTGTGAGCTCGCACTGCACAGTCACCACCAATGGGGATAATCCGAGATAGCCTAAAGTCTTCAGACTTAGCATAATATCAATCAAGATTTCACAGTATTTTGGTGGAGAGAGGGGTCAGAAACGATGGCAAGCTTGGTAGCAAATGTGGGATGAAATGTATGTGTTATAACTCGGGGAGTTTCCTATTGATGATTTTTAACACATACGCTGTGCTAACGCATGAAACTAAAGGGCTCAAAAAGTGTAAAATGACGACCAGTTCCCACATTCACCATCTCAAATTATCGTCTTTAGTTATCTCTCATCTCTTCAACTTGCACACTCTTGTGAAGCCAACCAGTTTTTCCATAAAAGTGTGTCCTCTCAGAGCCATCAGTAAGGTAAGATTCATCTTCTTGTCTACCAGTTAAGTCACCATGAAATCATACACTCTCTCTCTTGGTATGAACAGACTTTTTTATAAGAGAGATTTGCTAGACCCCCCCCCCCCCGGCCCCCCCCCCACCCCACCCCCCACATAATAATAATAATATTAAATATTTGCCAATGCAACTTATGAAAATGTTCTCGGCAGTAGGTCGTTTCCTGGCAGGAAAGATATAATTATTACCATTATTTGACCTACCTCACACATGCAGAAGTCCATTTTTGGTTTATTTTTTGGAAGTGCTTAATTTCATGGCAGTCGAACTGGTAGACAATCAGATGTATCTTATAGACAAGCAGATGACTCTGTGTAATACAAAATCCCTTACAGTAACTGACCCAGATGTTGTATGAGTCAGTCCTCTATGATGTGATATAGGAAGTTCATGTATGTATATTACTTCATTCGTCTTCATTGCCATGACACTTAGTCATACTGTGCATTTGCAGCCCCTTTGCTTTATATGATCTTGTAGATCTATCTTGTAGATGTCTTTGCTTAAAGAGATAACAACTCTTCATTTTCACAGGAAAAGTGCCATAAAACATTTTCCTCAGGTAAATAGCAATGCTTTCATTTTGGTTTATAATATTTCTGTGTGTTGTTTACAATGTATTTATTATGGCATTTTAAATATCTTAGGAAGAGCTGTTACCCCTTTTAAAAAAGGTTAGCAAGCAGTATAAATTATTAAGATACGATAATAATTAAATTTAAAATGCAAAAAAGAAGAGAAAAAAGAAAATGCACTGTTAAGCTGTGATCAATGTGTCTCATGCTATAAAATGTGGTTACTTCCAAATGAGATCATGAGATCATGAAATTTGTCACAGACTGAGATATTTTATGAGATTGCAATTTTTGTATCCCAGATATGAGTAATTTCCAACTGATTCAGTTGAAGTGGTTTTCAGATGCTTTTCATATCAACATGGAGAAATCTATCATTAAGAGGTTGTTTCTTAAAAAACTGCCAAGGAGAAAAGGTAAATTAAAAAAAAAAAGAATTTTTTATTTTTTTCTGTGGAAGGAAGAGACCTTGTACTAGGAAAAGACCTTGTAATAGTTTCTGAAACAGTAATATAAAGCATATTAATATTAAAGAAGGCATTATAACTTAGTACTGACCTTTCATAACTTTTTATGTACAGACACAGATGTGTCTGTACATATTGCCATCACCTGCGTCTGTCGTCGCCGTCGCCGATCATGTCGCCGTCGCCGTGCACTTTCAGCGTTAACACCATAAGTGGAAGACAGTTTTACTTTTTGGCTTTATATTTACAGAGCTGACTAATATTCATAAAATGCAGGTCAAGTTCGNTTGTTATGATATTGAAAGTATGTGAAGATGAGCAGAATCACTGACAGAAAGCCATTTGCTATGCATTAAGCATGTATACAGAATGTTTTAAAATAATTTATTTATTAAAATTTGTATTTATATAAAAGCTGCATGTACTAAAGCTGATCCAAAATTGAGAAGGTCATTTTAATTAATTTCCCCTAATCTAGTAATTCATATTATATATCATTGAAGTACAGAACTATTCATAATATTATGAGGTAGTGCACAGTTTTCTCCTCTACTTGTAACCTTAACATAGGAATCCAAGGAGGTGACCAAAATGACATACAATTTTTTTTTTGTCTGTCCTGGGCCTGTATCACTGTCCCAGATTGTTTCACTTTCCTCTTTTTCTGGAATAAGCCCCAGGTGTTGTGTTACCTTTCAATCAGCATTGACTAGCCCTAGAGGTATGTATGGGATAAATAGAAACACATTTATCCCATACTGTTTATATACGTGTCAATAATCAAGGTGTATCCATGAACTTTTAACTTTTGAAAAGAACAACGAATCACCATTTTTAACCTCATTATTGTTTTTATAATTTAGAATTTATCTTAAAGCTCTATTTTAATACTGCATCTTTATACTTTTATACATATACATTCAATATATGTCTTATATATTGCAAAGAACACAATAAACCTTTATTATTATTATAGACTCCCCAGTGAGATAGATCGATCCATATATCTGTGGGAATGGCCCCTTAGTCCACTGTACTGAATGTCCTTAATTACCTGGAATTACTTTCCTGTTGTTTCAGTCCAGTCTGGTGAACATGTGGAGTTCAGAGACAACAGCCGAGTGTTTGTGGAGAAGTCCGGGGAAGGCGTCCTGTTTGGGCTGAAGAAGGAGAAAGGGGAGTGGTTGGTTTGTCCCTGGAGTGCAGATGAGCCCTGTCTGCTGGATGACCTTGAACTTGTCCAGCCTACCAAACTTCAGAACGGTGGGTGGTCCAACACATAATTATGGAAAACTGTTTTAAGTGCCAATTTTTTTAAGCACCAGTCAAGTGCGGCAAGGTGGTGGTTCACAGAATTTGACCTTATTGGGCTGAAATACTTGCCTAAGGACCCTTTTAACTTCTGCCAAATGTTAGGGTCCAAAACCATATTTCTAGGGATTTATGCCCAATTTTCGATTTTACCAGCCTTCGAAGCAGATTTTCAGTCAGTAAACATACAACTCATATATATACTTATTTCCCCCTTATCTAGTCACATATTTATAACATACCCATATGATGTATTTTGTTGATCAATTTTCTTCCTTCCAAGACATTCAAACAAAAAATATAACCTACCCTGTTCGCGCTGTACCCTCTTTTTTTACCCCACCCCCCAAAGCCATGTTGAAGCATGGCGACATTCAAAAAGAGATATCTCCACTAGTAGAGGTTCTGTGACTGTCAAACTTATATGGATTTATTAAGAAGGGTTAGGTACATAAAGTTCCAGAGAGATCTCCGTGGCCTTTTATTTTGTTGACGATATATTGGTGTCTGAAAATGTATGAATTTAGATGTGTGTTGCTCTTGTCTTGACCGGTAATACCTGCTCACTCACTTAACGCGCGGCACGGTTGCATTGGATGACAAGCTTAAACTGCCTATTTAACCGGTCATGACCAACAAAACCTTCAAGGACTGGTTGAAAATAGATTTAATTTGGCTCAAGTAACGGCCGATGGGAGCCGCAACGATGAATTTTTTACGACACGCCATTTCAAATCACCAGAAGTTTGACCTAGTTATTCGGCCCGGCAGTTTGACCTAGTGATTCGGTTCATAGCGGTGCTGACTCGTATCTCTGTTTACAAATTGTTTCAGCCCTTTTTTGACACGGGTTTCAGATGAGTCGTTTACCCCTCCAACTTAGCATAGCAAGGTAGTTTTAACTTTACAGGTCAGATTTTCATTTTACATCGCATAATACACGCTGACCAGTTGAGACAGGGGCTACTTATCTGTTAACCTGCCTTCCACATGAAGTTAAATTAAATTGGGTTCGTTTAATAATTTGGTAATAATAAAAAAAACTACAGTGGTATATTTGTTTTTTATATTATTTATTTTGAAAAGGAAAAATTTCTTTCAGTATTCTTACATGAAACTACTAATTATAGACTAAACTCTGAACATATTACTGAACATCTAAAGGTACCGATCACACACACAATACTGATATAAATATTAATAACTATTAAGGAATCTCTTACTTTTACATTATCAAAATTATAAGAAAGCAATCCAAAATTGTCATTATAAAAGGGAAACATCATGCATGCTAGTACTGTTCTCTGCTTGCTTCAACTGAATGAAACAATTTTTTCTCATGCACCATGGAAAGATTTGTCTGGGAAAACGTAGGCAACAGCAAAAAAAAAAAAAAAAAAAAAAAAATATATATATATATATATATATATATATATAATTGTCACTGTGCCAGTGCATAAAGACACCCAATCTTCAAATAATCAAAATAACTGTTTTAGTTCCATATAACAAAAAACATGCACTGTTTCATATTATGAATATGATGGTTATATCAAACACCAACTGCCTGCAGAATCTTACACTGAACTGATAATCTTTCAACAACATCCTTAACTGTCTCCTCATCTGCCTCATCAATTTCATACTCTTTTTGCAGACGACCACATTTATTTAACGTAGAAAGTCTCGAAAAGTAGCTTGCAACCTGCTGGGTTGTCAGCCAGTCTTCTTTTGTGAACTGCTTCCTGCCACTGACAGGATCAACATACAGTTTCAATTTCTTTGCTACATTTGCTGGTTGTTCTTTTCTTCCACTTTCAAGTCCTCTCTTGAATTCTGCCAGCAGAAATTGTTTCACTTCTTGCGAGTATCTTTTACCACTTCTTGGAACCTTCAAGGCCCAGCCAGCTGGGAGGTCCCTCCTGTCCCCTTGTTCCGAGGTGCTCGAAGCTAGCACACTTTCAGAAGTGCTGGTTGTCTTGACATTACCCAATCTTTGGGCCCACTTGGACCTAACGAGGTCATATCCTGCATGTTCAAACAGGTGCTGACCAGCAGCAGTATGAGATGTAAGTTCTTCCTCAGTTGGAAAGGACTTCATGCAACCTGGTTCAGGACATCTGAACTTGGGGGCATCAACAGAACGTCTCCAGCCAGTCACTCCTGTTGCTACTTTTGGCTCAGAAAATGGTGTCATCAAAAGTAGGTCTGTCTCACCTTGCATACCACCAAACTCTTGTAATTTTGAGACAGGGAACAGCTCTCCTTGCCCAAGGCCATACGCTTTCCAACAACGGATTCCCTCCTGAGAATACTCAAAATTGTTAAAGGCACTAACCCCAGTCCACTTATGATTGAAGCTTTGCTGTTTGGAAAGATTTATCTCACACACAACTGCATAGCACCCACGGACACCAGATGACTGAATAGCAGTGTACATTTGCTGGGCACTGGTAACATCGTGCCCCTCATTAATGAATCTATGGATGCTGCTTTTCATTGGGGCAATTTTCCTATCACAAATATCTTTTCCCGCTTGTGCTTCACTGAAATCATAGCGCCTAATCTGTAATCCTAAACGGGAAGATAGTTCAGGAATAGCCAGCAGCAGTTGAGCACTATGGTAACAACCAGCATTATCAGATCTCAGGAACACTTCTTTGATAGCTGGAACTCTCTTCTGTAATTCACGGAGGGATGATTCCAAAATTGAAAGGACAGCAAACCAATTTTGTGCACAGTTGTCCAACAGGTGAGTAAAGCAATGTATCTGAAAAAGGAATTGTGTACATGTTTATAAACTCTAAACAAAAAACAATTTTTTTTCATGCAAAATGATTGAAGGATATTATGAATACTTTTTGTAAAAGAATTCAATGCCATCAAATTTGGCCCTGCTTAGTAGAAACTAACCGAATATTCTAAACATTTTTTTTAAAGTTTACAGAATTATCAATCTGATATCTATAATTGATGAGATTTCTATGTTTCTTACATCATGATTTCACCGTCACCAATAGTCACTGCTGCAGTGACGTGCCACGAAATCCCTTTTTTGGCAAACCAGTCTTGTTGTGCCTCTCTAAACTTAGTGGGTAAAAACTTCATAGCCCAATCCATGGTGACCAATGCTTGTGTTGAGGTAAGGTTTTCTAGAACATCCACTTTTCCTTGGTCTTGGTTCTTAGATCTCACTATGTGATTTTTCCACAAGAAGATTGAATCTCTGGATTTACTGAAGTCAAAGAGCATTTCCTCTTTCTGCTCTGGGTACCTATTTAAAAAAAAACATATTTTTTATATAAAATGAGAACCAGAATAATAATAATAATAATAAAGAAAAGACAGAGACACATACAATCCATTATGCATATACAGACGCCTCCAGTTCATTTCCAATACCTTCAAAATATTTACCTGAAGGTTGTTTTTTCCTCCATTATGACAACTTCAATGTCATTCAAAATAGAAGAAAGGCCATCACAGCTACCACAGGCCATATTGTGATCATGGTTGCATTGAGGAGGAAGTGACAAGGCATAACTTATACAGTGGTCAGCACACTGATCCTCCTTCTTTATGTGTAGCTTGTAGTCTGACTTCAGGTAGTTCTTGGAATCTCTTAGTCTGGAGTGTTGTTCTTTAACCCAAGCACCAGAAAACCCTAAAAATGAATCTTATAGAATTACTAGTCTTGAATTTCGAATTCAAATAATGACACTGGTCCACAAAGAAAAAATAAAATACCACTCAAATGCACACCTAAATAAAAAGAAATGCAAAAGTAATTACTACCACAAAAGACATGAATTCATTATCATCTACCAATTTATGTTAGTTTTTTTTTTACATTTCTTAGAAGGTTATGAAAACATGATAAACTATCCAACAGGCTTCTTCATAATAAACCATAAAACAAATTAGTTACCAATATTACCTTGCTCTCCTAACTGCAGTACAATATTTTCCAATGTCTCAAATGCTGTGCTTCCCTCAGCAGCAATATTATCCAATCCAGCAACTGACTTTCTTTGGGAGGCTTCACAGACCTGAAGATGAAAAAAAAAAGGAAATATTGACTCCACATTGCTTGACATGTAAAGTGTGAGGTGAGAATATCAAATTAGGATAGACTGTATTTGAAAGATAATAAAATTTTAAAGGCTTTCAACCATTTTAGCTCATACATAAAGTGTAGCAGTTTTATATACAAATTTACCTGCAATATATTGAGCAAAGTACTTCGTCCAAGAGGAACAAAATCATTCTCTTCACAGTACAGCTGGTACAGCTGCACAAGCCGTGATGCAATAAGTGTCCTCACAGCATTGGGAACTTCAATCGTCTCACCAGAACTCAACTTCAACATCCTGCTGCCATAGGCTACATCTTGGAGGAACTCTGGTCTGGAGATAAAGTCCAAAAAATGATCAACTTTCACCATATCCAATCTTGATCTCTTGCTCTCTTGTTTTTGGACAGGTTGACCCTTTCCTACCTCAGCTGCATGCTTTCTTGCTTCTGATATCCTATACTTGGTCAAACCAGGGATAAGTTTCTGTAATAAAAAATTTAAAGATCAAGATAAAGAGCCGTGTTCTCAATATGATTATTAGGTGCAACATATAAAATCAATAAATCATCTTTAGTAAGTGGTCAATGTGTGAAGAAAGCATCACTACAATAAATGCATAAAATTATAATTTTCCATTAAAGAAAGAAAAAAAAAGACAACCCTTACCATGAGTTCTGATGTGGAAGTGTCTAACAAGCAATGACAAAATCTGACGTCTCACATCCCATGAATCAGCAGCCTGGTAACATTCTACAAGTGAACTTGTAAGGGCTGGAGTTCGATCTTTCTCTGGTAGCTGGAAATTTAGCCACAAGTCCTCTTCCTGTCCAGGGGCAAGGGATGTAAGGACCAAATTGATTGCCTCGCGGGTTTTCTGTTTATAGTATCTGCAGCACAGATAAATAGTTTACAAATAAAAGTTTGTACAGCAATTAAGTAAGTCTTTATAATTCAAAATGACTAATGCTAAAAAGTAATACAATGAAATTAAAATTTTTGTTTAGGTATTCTTCTCTAAATAGTTATCATAAAATTAATTACTTATCATATCATAATTTGAAGCATTCTTACCTCTTGGTGCGTTCTGTAGCATCTTCTAAAGGCTTCTTCAACTGACCAGCTACTGTGTTAACTCCACCTCGCTTAAGAAACTGATTCAGATTATCAAGGTCCTGATTCCTAGGTGGCATAGGGGTGGGAGCCCACGAAGCATCAAGGTCAACTGGGATGTTTCGAGGCCTTACTGGACTATCACTAGACCCAGAAGTGCTGCTGGGGTATACATAGTCTCCATACTATAAAGAAAACAAAGATGTACACCTGCTAACATGATAGTGCAATCCATATTCCATTTCAAATTTTTACAAAGTTTTTTTATTTTTTGTAAAACTATAAATATGAATGAAGTTTATTTTTACAACTTAATCTTATAATTCATTTTATTTAGTTCCCACAAACATTTTAATAATTTATACATTGTAATCACCTTTATCCTTTTCTGTCCAACAGGATGCTGAGTGTCAGCACTAGAGCTTGACTCTACATCAGAAAAGACTTGCAAGCCTGAGGTACCTGGCTGAGGCTCTCCTCCTTCACCAACATCTTGCTCTTCCATAGGTTCTTCTCCAACGTCACTATATTCCTCACCCTCATCAACACCCTGCTAAAGCAATAGGGAAATACATTTCATCAACTGAAATTCATTGTTTTACTACTAGAATTTCCTATGTAATCCTTGTCTACAAAAAATATAAATAACCAAATTATTTTTGCTTCATTACATATTATTATTATTGATTTTACAAATTAAAACCAAAACTTTAGCATACTGAAATTTATACATGATATGGAAAAATATCTTGTGGTGCCCACCTGGCGAATTACAAAAAAAAAAAAAAAAAAAAAAAAAAAAAAAAAAAAAAATCTCAAATGTTTAATACTTAATGGGCTAATTTGTACATGTATGTACATGTATTTAAGTTAATTTAAAATTTGAACATTTACCTCTGGCATATTTTCTGATTCAACTTCAGTTGGAAATGGCTGATCTGCAGCAGCCACTTGCAATGTTTGAGCAGGAAATTTTTTCTCCATATGCTCTTTATGAGCATTCCGGCAATAAGGACAGATACCTGCGAATTACAAAGCATCAAAATCAAGTGGGATAAATGACTAAGTAGTAAAATGTAGCTAACTATTAACGACATTACTCTTAGACATGAAGAATATGTAAATCTGTTATCCCCGACCGAAAATCATTTTTGTGACCAAACAAGAAACAAAATGGCGCAATGGGTAATTACCTGACCCCACTGGAAGTAGGACACCAAAATTTTCCATGATTTCTCTTGATAATGCTGGACTCACTGGCCTTGATGGCTTCCGTTTTCCCCGATGCAGTGGGTGGTGACAAGTTCTTCCAGCTCTCCAATTAATCCCGAGCTTATAACGATGGGCTGGACAGATAACGGAGTCCAACTCACTCTCCATTTCTTCAGTGGAAAAAATACCACAGCGCATCAATATTAGAGCCCACTCACTCTGTACGACATTTGGGCTGAGTTTCAGCATTATTAGGTGCCCACTTACATCTTTGTTGCATCTCCTGATTACAATAAAGTTTTTCTCGTCTTTGTAAGCACTCGCAGTTCCACATCGTATCTGCCTTCCTTCTTTAAATCCAGAAAATCTGCAGCGGAGAGACTCGGACTCTTCCGCCATCTTACTTGTACTAGGCACAAAAGCCAAACGATCTTAGTTTCGAATTCATCGGCACCCGATATTACTTCTAGTTAACCTTGTATGCAGTTATTTACGTGAAATAAATTAATAAATTGCATTTGGGGTAAAATAAAGAGCACAAAAAGTTTAACAATCACGGATGAGAAAATAGAAACTTCGAGAAGCGATATTCGAGTGGACTTTATAATGATAACGAAGCCGATAAAATAGAGGTATTTGCGTGGCTGGTGCATGCGATCTAGGAAAAAGGCCACGCTATTGTTTCAATTTATTGTAGGCCGCATGCCTATTTTTGTAGTAGATATAAATGATAACACTTAATGTGCTCTACTAGTGGAGATATTAAGTTGTAAATAGGGTGGGTATCCAAGACCTCCATGAAGTGACCCAAAATAACCCCGGTAGTTTGTAGCCATGGCAACGACATTGTAAAAAATCTTTACACATTTAAGAAGTTCTTTCATCCATCTTTCAAATATACTATAGGTAAAAGTAATGTGACGATTACTTCATGCACTTTTTGTGGAGCAAACTTGCAGGAAAATGCATCACTCGCACAGTTGAAAAGTAAGACGGAGACACCAGAAACCAGTGAAATATAATCGGGGCTGTATCTTAATAAGGACACAACGCAGAGCTTTAATATTTTACAGTTTTATTAAGGTTATGAAGATGTTTGACTGTGAGTAAAATGAGTTCATTCTGTGAGAACCCAACCTTGCCGCTATTTGATCGATTTGTCTGGTGGTTATAAAAACTTGCACTTAATACAAAAACAAAAAAGAAAGAAAATGAAAAAAAAAAATGAAATCAAAAAAAAAAAAGAAAACAACAGGTGTATCAGCATGCACTGTACTGACTAAAATCGGACATTAATTTCATTGCTTCACTTGAAGTTTTCATTTATTGCAATAAAGTGACTTTAGTACAGATGCTTAGATTGAGAAACTTTTGAAAGTATGACAAATTCAATGCAAAATCAAACAATATTAAGATTCTAAGCTAGACTAGATTGAAAAAGATAACAGTAAACCAATGTCCTGTGATCCACAATGCTTTCCTGGCACCAAACGAGCTTTCCTATCAAATTGTTACCTTAAAATATATATCTTTAATGAGAAGAAAATTTCTAAGACGTTTTGAACATTGAGTTTTCTCAAAAAAAATTGCGATAAAATTAAATTGCTTCTAAAGAGACAGAAATAAACTTGTTTTTCCTTCTAGATGATGTCGATGGAAGTTTCAACTCTTCATCAAAGAAAAAGCACCTTAAACCCCTTAAGAAATCTTTTATGTCTTAATCACCATTACACAAGAGACAATAAAAACCTGTTTTACCAAAAATATCTGCTAATATTTGCATTTAGTAGTTATAATGCACCTGTGTAATGTATTGAGGTCAAGTGCCACCTATCTAAAAATGAAAGTGCATCTGTTTAGCTAGCTGAAGATGTAATTTATAAGACTGACAGTCTGTCACATGGTCAACATAGCCAAGGGGAACATAACTGACAAATAAAGGGGGGGCCAGGCTATATATTTCATATGTGAGAAGAGGCACATGATTTGAAAGTAGGCCAATGCTATTGCTATTGTGAATGCTTACTAGCAGACACTTATATTAAAACAGATAGAAGAGGCTGCATCGTTTTAGAATGTAATTTTTAAATTTGAAACAAGAAGGGGTACTCACTTGGTAAGGTTAGTATATAAATAAAAATACTGTAAATATATAGAAAAGTAACTTGATTTGGCTGCATAAAAAAACGGAATATATATGAGCTGACCTTGGGTCTAGTCTGAGCATTGTCTGTTGAGTATGTGCTGTGGTCTGTCTTCTGTAAATTTTCTGTAATTTTACTGAAAAACTGACCTTTGTTTTTCTTTCCAATTTCAGGTAACACTATAAAATGTGGTTCATTTTTCTACCGCTATCGATCCAAAGAGCCCAAAAAGAAGAAGAAAAGTCCAGGAAGTCCAAATGAAAATCTTCCAAAGATGCCTCCCCCAAAGCCAAAGAGGACATTTGAGTACCAAAGGCCAAAAGAAGAAGCAGAAGACAGTGCTTCAAAGTTAAAGACAGAGGTATTAAAATGTAGATTTAGTAGAAGACAGTAAGTTTTGCAGTAAGACCCTGCTCTCTGTTTTTAGTTAATCTGTTTATTTTACTTCATCTTTTGTTTAATTGTCAAAACACATGTTATATTTTAATAAATTCAGCTTGGTCGTTTTCCCCAAGCCTGTGATAATAGTGTATGAGCCAAAAGCTTAATTAGGTGGCCCCTCAGGGCAACAAAGTCTAGAAATCTTACATCCTGGGCAGACATAGTTTTTAGTGAGTGAAAATGTGAAACAAATCACTGGCCTGGCTTCAATTTCTGCAGTAGAACCAGTGCTTATGCCACAGAATGATAATAGTACAAAGATTTCATTCAGAATCTTTATCAAACCATGACTATCTATTATATTTGATAACTTTTTTTCTCTCCCCCAGATGTCACTACCGTTGCACTCACTGGAAGAGGAGTCCTCTCTGTCTTCAGAATGGTGTGTCCTGTCTGAAGACGACCAGCTGTTTGCACAGTTAAAGACACCAGAACAGGTGAAGTGGAACTTTTGTGTGTCAGATGATGACACTTTTGCTTTTCGTGATGACTAACATCATTTCCATCATGGAGGCCAGTATTTCTTTTTATAATGACTTAAAAAATCTGATCTCTGATTTTGTGACAATAAGTGTTATTCAAACTGCATTTTCTAAATACTTCAGGTGTCAAGCTTATCAGCATCCTACACCAGCCGTCAGCTCCTGTTGTATTGTGATTCTGAACTTGGAGCAGTGGAGGTGGATACAATCTTCAAAATGTTTCAGGTAACTATAAAAGAAATTATAATTGTAAAAAGTGGAATGAGTTTTGAGTAATGACCCTAGCCTTAAGAAGACAGTGCTATGAAATTAAAGACAGACTGTGGTATTTTTAGGTTTTAATTTATAGAAGACAGTAAGACAGAAGACACTGCTTTTAGACAAATTGTATCTCGAGTTATATTTTATTTTCATTATTCTTTACCAAAGAATTTGTTGATTTGTTTGGCTGAAAATTTGGAGTTGTGTTTTGATGAGAATTTGCAAGCACTTTTAATGTTTATTTTGTACCAGATTTATTTACTAGCCTTAGGAGTCTTATTGAAAATTTTTCAAAGCTGCTTTATAACTCTAAATATTTACAGTGAACAATGAATATTTTGTGAACTCCACTGCTTTCAAAACATGTTCCATTTTAATTTGTTCATTTGTTTTTCAACACAGGAAATAGCCAGCCAAGATGACTCGGCATTTCGCGACTTCATTACTGAGTATCGACAGGAGGAGAAAGCAATGGGTGGAGAGAGTCATGCCATCTTTGCTCCTTTGATAAAACTAATGGTGCAATTGCTCCAATACTCACTGGTAATGAATGTAATATAGAGTTTTGAAACAAGTCATGTAAACATTTTGCTGGTATCTTTGAATAATAGAAATTAATTTGACCAGTATTGGGATGAAAGTTCAAACTTTCAATATTTTGATTGTTAAGCGAAATAACTTATGAAGAACAAGTATACAGTGACTGGCTTTATTGCAGTCATTGCACTGTCCAAACTGGAATACTTTTTAACAGAGAGTCCAGTTACCACCATGTTGTGGGATAGAGGTACCTGCGATGTTAGCTTGCTTCTCTTCTTCAGTAGTCCTTAATTCCAAATATCTAACCGTTAAGCCTAGGTCCCAACCGAACGTACGGGCTGCTATGTGTGGTCTACAGCCAAAAAATGAGGAAAATGTGGGAGTTTGTGTGTGAGGAGCAAGTCCATCGTGCGACTTTTGGAGGATGCAAACAGCACATAGAAACTTTTCGACATGATCAACAGCCGCTACGTGCGATCTAGCTACGTCCTAGCAGGACGCAAGAAACCTAAAAACCGTGCGTCCAAAACATAGTTGGGACCTAGGCTTTACTATGTAACAGTAACTGTAGAGTCTTATGTCTTCATATTTACTTATAGGACCCTGTTGAAAGTAATGTAATGTGGCTGAGAATTCTGGCAATACTTTGTCGCATCCCTCAGAACAGTGAAATCTTCATCCAGTGCCATGCTGCAGCGACGGTGATGGGGACAATGGCGGCACACTGTGCAGTGGAGATGGTTCAGCTCCACTGCTGTAGGATACTGGCAATGTTGGCACAGTACAGACCGCTGCCAAACCAGAAGGTGTGTGTGGTGAAGTGTTTCTTTTATTTAGATAATAACTTTCTTGTGTATTTTGACTGATGTTGCAATCTTTTATTTATTTGTTCTTCAAATTTTCATCCATATGATTTTTCCATTTTTCCATTTTTTGTATAATATTCAGTATTCTTTTATAATAATTATACTAACTGTCTATCATTGGCCTTTGTGAAAGTAAATTGTTTTAGTAAGTGGTATACAAGATCAGGTGTGAGCGTTCCGTGTAACTGTTTATAAATGGTAATTTTCAGGCTCCAGTACGAGAGAGCGGTGTTGATCTGTTAACTCGTGCCATGCACAATTTTAAAGAGAAGCCTGCAGTAGTCAAAATGGCAGCTCAGGCTGTGGCGAATGTAGCAGCTTCACAAACATCTTTGGTTCAGGGACTAATGAAAAACAGTAAGTTTTTGAGTTACATATAACAGAAAGAAAAAACGCAGTATACTTGTGAGGTTTTAGGATTGTTAAAGTATATTAAGTATTTGTTGTCAATTTCCTAAATAATACAATATATAATCATTTTACAGAAAATTCTGATTCTCTCTGCAGCTGATATGTGTCAGGCAAAAAGCAGAACAAAACTCCATGATAAGACTGCAAATTTTACCTCCTAGCTACATTTTTTTTAAATTTTTCAGAGAAAACGCGACACTTGACCCAGTCTGAGATTGACAAGCATGTAGCAGTGTTGGAACATATTGCCCAGTACTCCATTCCAGTGGTGAAACACATGATGGAATATCACCACAAAGACATTGGCATAGTCACTGAAGGGAAACGTCTGCTCAACTTTTTTGTTGCTGCCTCAGAAAGTGAAGAAGATCAGTCACAGTAGGTTCTTTAAAATTTTATAAAAACCTATTTGTAACATGTTAAGACCATGTTGCTTCCGATTGCTGTCTTTTTTGTCTTGTGATGGTCACATGACCTAAACTTGGTGTGCTAATTGGATAAGCTGCCCAGCTGTGTGATATTCAAATGTAATTCAATTTCAGGTGACAAAATAACTACTTAAAGGAGATCATTATTTGAAATGAAGCAAAACAGTTCACCAAAGTGTTTTTCTCTGTATTTTCAGAGCTAGTGAAAATACACCAGACATTAAGGTGGACAACACGTCCCCACTTCCAGTGTCACCTCCTTCCAGAGGAATCCTGAAGAAATTTCCCTCCATGGACCAAATGAACAAGAAAGTTTCATTTGCAGACGACACATTTGGCGGATCAATAACAACCACAGATGGAGAATCGTTTTTTGATGAATTGCATTACCATGGCGATATCAGTGGATCTGATAGTTTCTCTTCGTCAGGAAAACACGATGGAAATCTGCTATCCACCTTATCTCAGTCACAGCCAAACATTCCAACTGACACACATTCCAAGGCAGATATTTCATGTGACGTAAGCACAAAGAGTGCCAGTGGTGACACCTATGGTCCAGATGACACCACAGGTCAGAGTTCACATTGTAACCAAGGTTACACAGCAGCAGACTATGATGATGTCATCATTACAGGGGATAAGGTGACAGTACAGAGTTCATCGGATAACAAAGGTGATACTCCCACTGTGTGTGATGACACTCAAACTACAGGGGACACAGTGAATGTGAAAAATGCAATTACAGGTCAGGAATCTGCTGCAGACATTTACGACAATGCAGTGACATTGCCAGGTAATTCTGTTTCTCAGGACTCTACTTCTAGCAATGGAACCCCCCAAAAGGCATCAGAAAGTGAGAGACCTGATTTTCAGCATTTGTCTTCCAATGACTATGTTTACGATGATGTGGCATCTCTACTTTTTGGAACAGGTGATATTGTGTCACTTGATTTGGACTCGGGCACAGGTCAGGACACACCGAAAGCACAAACCCAAGATATCCCATCAGCTTCTTGTAAGAAAGTTCCCAATGATAGCAGCCATCTAGACAAATCTGACCCATCTCAGGAAATCAAAAGTGATAATGCCAATATATCAACGCAAAAAATATCCAGCTTGACAGCAGAGGAAAATATTGACAATGAAAATAAATCTTTGCTGACAAAGGATTCTTTTGACACTGATAGAGTAGCAAAAACTGTAGAGTCTACAGAAGTCATTGATGAATGTACAATAAGTAATAATACTAGTGCTACTTGCAAGGACTCAAGAAGTCCTGAAAACCTCAGTGACGGTTGCCTTACAGCTAATGTGGATGTAAAGGAAGGGAAATTGACTACAGAAATTGATGGCTCTCAAGATGCAAATGTAGGAAATGATAATAAGCTTGCCAATCCTGTCAGTGACTTTGTTGGAGAAGAAGTAAAATTAGACTGCAAATCCACTGAAGATGAAACCATAGTTGAGAATGCTTCAGTGGCTGAATTGCATACTAACAGATTGGATATTGCTCAAGCTGGCAGTGCAGACAGTGGTCAAGCCACCAAGGTTGGGGATGCTGGAGAGGTGGTCAGTCAGAATGTAACAGACACAATATCAGATCTATGTTCTGTGTTACCGGAGAATATTAAAGAAAAGAACATTGTTGATCAAAGTGTGAAAATGTCAGATTCTGAGAACTTATCTTTGAACTCAACACAATTACAGACTCTGAGTAAAAACACTGGACGCATGGAAGAACTGTCAGATTTGAGGCAGCCACAGGGAAATTCTTGGCTATCAGAAAACACTGAACCAGAGCAGAGAGAGACTGTATCACCAAGGCCAAAACCAAGACTAAAAGATCAGCCTAAAACTGAACAACAATATCCAGCACAGCCTCCATCAATTTTAAGAATATCTGACCAACAGGAGTCTGGAAACAAGGATTCAGAATTACCAGAGCAAAGTCCTTCAGAATTTGATCTTCAGACAGCAAAACAGGCAAAATCGCCTAGACCTCTTGATAGAAAACAAGCATCAAATGCAGTTAGTCCAAGGATCAAGTCAACTAATTTGGAAACAAAGCTTAGAAGAAGGGAGGGAGTAAAAAAGAGTCTTCAAAAACATGGCGGTTCACCTAGACTTTCATTACCGCAAGTAAATCATACATCTGAGGTTGCAAGTGGAACTGCTGTTATCGGTAATGAAACAAGTGTTGACCAAGATAAGAAAAAGGGTAACGTAGGAAATTCTAAGGCACCTATAGTATCGAGTGCCAAATCCGGTGCTGAAACTCTTGAGGCCAATCACAAAGAACATGCAGATCATCGCAGAAAAAATGAAAATACTGATAAAGACAAGCACAGAGAAAGTGTAAGTAAAGGAAACTTCACCCTTATTTTAGCAAACAAAGAACTACATACAAATAGTGCCATTGTGAATACTGCCAAAGAAAACAAAGAAACTAAAGAATCTATATCTGGAGGGGTGAAGATGAGTGAGGAGACCAAATATGCTCCTGAGAAGGAACAGTATGGTGTTATGTCTGTCAGTGCCGTTTCTCCAGGAGGAAAAGTGGTTCAATATGCCAAATTCAAAGAATTTCAAATGCACCAGTGGGTCAGACGGTTCTCCTCTGAGAAAAACATACATATCCACGAAACAGAGCTGGAAAATCAGGTGAAACATTCTAAGTCTGCCGAGGAAATTAGGGACCTAGAGGACCAGGATTCAAAATCGAGAAAAATGTGGGGCAGCGTTCACCTGCCAGATGTTGACACTCTTTTATCAACGAGCTCCATGACTGAGTCTATCGAACTTCCGCGAAGTGATGTCACCCCGCCAGAGGCTCCCTCCTGGGTTCAGAAACTTGTCCCCGATTTTGACACTAGTGACCTTGGCGAGTGCGTTAGTGAGGACGATAACATGACCAGCAGCAGACGCATGTGGGGGAGCATACATGAGCCTCACGTGGACACCCTTTTAGCCAAAAAAGACGCCACGACACCCATAGAAGATACACACCATGTCAGTGACCTCATCCCCCAAGAAGAAAAACCTTCTGAAACTGAAAACCAACAGCCTGAAAATACTCAGCCATTGAAACCCATAGAAAAAAACAAGGCAGATTTAACTGTAAAAAATTCCAGGATTAAACGAAGTAAACCTGTTATTGGGAAGAAACCTGTGGTGGAGAAAGTGGACAGAACTTTCCAGATAATTCCACTTGTTAATGTCACCATGAAGGTCACAGAACAGAAGCCGCTGTACGAACTGGAAGAATCCACAGAAGATACTTTGAGTAATGATCATGAGAAAATGTGCCAGATTTTAGCGCTGAGAACTCTGGTAAGAAAATTGGTTGGTGTTTTCCAGCAAAAAATCTTCAGTTTATTCCTTTAGTTTATATTGATTTTATAATGAGACTATGAATTGGGCAGCAGACGCTTATAGAAAATATGAGAAAGAGAAGATCCTCTACCTTTTGGTATAAAAATCTTGTTTCACCGCGTATACTGTAGAGAAACAAGATCACGAGGCATGATGGAAACAGACTGTTCACTTTTGATTTGGTCATAATTTTTTTAAACCAAGAGGTATCAGATTAATCTTTTTCCCCTCATGATTTTTATAAACAAAGCTTGCACTTGCATATGTATGCTAACAGTGGTTACCTATTTGCTTATTGTTTTATCTTCAAGAGAAATGACAGTGCTCAATGTCATATTAGCATCCTACAAAAAAAATATTACTTCATGTTAGTATACTATTTAACAGTGACTAAATCACATTCATCTATCATGAATTTGTATAAAAAATTAATTTAGTGATAATGTTTTTGCATTGGTTTTTTGAACTCATGTTATTTATTTTCAGTAACTGTAGGGTACTAATTTGAATCAAATTTGTATTGCACGACAGATCCAGTGCATCATTCTTCTTTCATTTTGAATCTTTGTCAATGAAAAATATTGAAATCAAAGTGCAAGATGGTTGAATTCAATTGTAAACTTGATATTAAAATGTTCAATATCTCCTCTGTCAGATCCTCAACCACATCTTCACCCTTTGGAAAGAGAAGAAGCCCATCTCCTCCCTAAGTTTACTGGACAAGCCACTGACCGAGGTCCTGTCAGAGGTCAAGGGGTCACCCTACCTATTGGACTGTATCACAAGGGGAAAGGACCCCAGGTATTTGGAAGGGAAGATCCTGAAAGACGTGGACCCAGCCATTGTGGTGAACATCATTGAAGCTGCTACTAGCAAGTAAGTAGAGATGGTCATTTGGGGAATTGCTTGTTAAAAGCAAATAATTTTTTTAAAAATTCTTTATGTTTTGATTATATTCCCAATTCATTTTGTTTTGCAAAAAAAAAAAAAAAAAAAAATAGTAATGATAAATAAACAAAATTACCTTTGGTGCAATAGTAGTCTGTTTTGGGCATGCTATTTTCAGCAATAGCAGTCTTTTTAAAAATATATATCCTGATAATATGTTAATTTATTCCCAGATATTATGCTAATTATATGTTCATATATATCAAAATTTCAGGACATCAAGAGTAAAACCAGCCATGAAACTGCTGGAGAAGCTGGAGACACTATTGGAGCCAGTTCAGCTGAGTCCACACCTGGAGACGGCTTGTCTGTGTCTACAACATCTGCTCAATGGACCTGTCACTGAAGCTTTAAAGACAAGTAAGTTATGTTTGATATTATAGAATCTATTGTTTTAAAATAAGAGTTTTAATGTGCTTTGTCATTTTAATAAGTAATTGAAATATAATTTTGAAGCAATAATGATATATTATGTTGTGTTATGTTATGTAATACTTCTTTATTTGGTTTTTGTCTACTGTAGCAAATGTGAATCTTTGTGTAACTTCACCAAATTTACAGATCTGTTGTTTAAAAATATGTTATTGATTTTTCAGATGGCACCGTGGCACAAAATCTCCACAAGAGACTGAACGTACTGTTGTTTTCTAAAGATGTGGCAGAGAAATGTAAAATGATCATACGAGATGTTGTTTGTTCCCTCAGACAGTATCAGCTAGCTTGACACAGGTCTTTGACCTTTTTAAGTTTTTTTTTTGAAGTTTGTCATGCAAGGCACATATGGGTATGTGATCATAATGGATTTTGTGGTACTGTATAAGGGTATGCAAAGAAAATTAAAAAAAAAACATTTTCGGGGTTGAGGTTTTTCGACTATTGGCAGATTTCCAACTTCTTGGGAGCCAAAAATATCATTGACCTGGGTGGCTCCCTGGACCCCCGGCCATATTTTCATTTTTTTCTACTAAATGGAAGTCTCATCCCTGATTTTACATTTGTGATTGACATGGTGAACTTAAATCAAATGCTGCTTGAGTTAAGACACGTGGGCATGCATGGAAATTAAACAATGAAGAAGTTGGCACTTATCAAATCTGAAATTGATCTGAGTAGAATCACATCTAATTATGGACAAAAGTTTGCAACTCTGCAGTTTGTGAAGTCTGTTTGTGTATCATGTGTGCCCATTGGGGATAGATAATATAAAAGTTGCTGACAAGACATGAACGTATAATAATATCACTGTGTGTACATATGCATGAACTATGTACATTGTACTGTACGCTAATTCAAAACAGGCTTGGTTAAGAAACTGAAAAATTTGAGGTAAGCAGCTTTAAAGATTTTATGTGACTTGGTCAATTAAAGGTCTCAGTAGTTTCTTCAAAGACTTGAGTTTCAACTTAAGTTGTTTGGTGTCGCAGGCTATCCAGCATTATTTCCAAATTATAGGACCCTATTTTATACTAAATCTAACACAAATGGTGCTTTTTAGGGATTATTCACTGGGTATTATGGACAGCATTACTATTAAAACTTACAATATACATAAATGCACGTATGCACATTGTTTCTGTTTCCCAGAAGAACCTCGGCCTAGAAATTGGGCCACATTTTCAGAACCTGATTTTAGTCTTTGACTTACTGCTATGACACGAGATAAATCAGTTGTAGTCAAGTTAGAAAAAATATTGTGCCCGTTTTATAACATGGAAAACTTCACTATTTTAGACCACAGGCAGTAGTAAATTATTTGGGTGAACCACCATCATGGAATCAGCATCAGCCAATCAAAATAATTGTTACATGCATTCCTTGCAATTTTGCTTACCAGAAGAAAATGCAATTTTTGAGCAGGGTTAGTAATTTCATCAATGAAAAAAAAAAACATACTTTGGATAATTTTGTTACATTTGATGTAATTCAGGTACAGGTTATTTAGAAAAAGAGTTTGTGATATGTAAGACTGTCACCCTCAAAGAAAAAAAGCAACGATTTATCCCTTTGAATTGATTTTCACAAGTTTGTATTATAGTGTATTCAACATTTGATATTTACTATAGGTGCTGTTAATCTTGCAACTTACAACAATATTGTGATTAGATGAATGTTAAGTTTTACTTAATCATGTGTAATTATTATAACAAACTATGGTGCTTTAAAATTATAATTGACTGTATTTTGTATCCCTCTTTTCTTCACTGTGATGAACTTTTTTTGCCAGCATGAAAACTGACTGCTTTATTCAGTATTTGTCAAGAAAAATATAAATGATGTGATGTGATAAGTGCTTGCTTTAATTATAAACAATTTAGTTGAGGATGATAACATACACTGTCTGCCTTAGAAGATAGGTTCTTAGTAAGCAGTGATATGCAATTATTAATATTATAGCTTTTAAATTAATGTATTGGTGGTATTTATGTGCCCAGGCAACAAAAACTGTGCTTAGAATTGTATAGTATTTTATATGTAAACNGCCCATTGGGGATAGATAATATAAAAGTTGCTGACAAGACATGTATGTATAATAATATCACTGTGTGTACATATGCATGAACTATGTACATTGTACTGTACACTAATTCAAAACAGGCTTGGTTAAGAAACTGAAAAATAGAGGTACGTAAGCAGCTTTAAAGATTTTATGTGACTTGGTCAATTAAAGGTCTCAGTAGTTTCTTCTAAGACTGAGTTTCAACTTAAGTTGTTTGGTGTCGCAGGCTATCCAGCATTATTTCCAAATTATAGGACCCTATTTTATACTAAATCTAACACAAATGGTGCTTTTTAGGGATTATTCACTGGGTATTATGGACAGCATTACTATTAAAACTTACAATATACATAAATGCATGTATGCACATTGTTTCTGTTTCCCAGAAGAACCTCAGCCTAGAAATTGGGCCACATTTTCAGAACCTGATTTTAGTCTTTGACTTACTGCTATGACACGAGATAAATCAGTTGTAGTCAAGTTAGAAAAAATATTGTGCCTGTTTTATAACAAGGAAAACTTCACTATTTTAGACCACAGGCAGTAGTAAATTATTTAGGTGAACCACCATCATGGAATCGGCATCAGCTAATCAAAATAATGGTTACATGCATTCCTTTCAATTTTGCTTACCAGAAGAAAATGCAATTTTTGAGCAGGGTTAGTAATTACATCAATGAAAAAAAAACAACATACTTTTGATAATGTTGATACATTTGATACAATTTTGATATAATTCAAGTACAGGTTATTAAGGAAAAAAAGTTTGTGATATGTAAGACTGTCACCCTCAAAGAAAAAAGCAGTGATTTATCCCTTTGAATTGATTTTCACAAGTTTGTATTATAGTGTATTCAACATTTGATATTTACTATAGGTGCTGTTAATCTTTTAACTTACAACAATATTGGGATTAGATGAATGATAAGTTTTACTTATTCATGTGTAATTATTAAAACAAACTATGGTGCTTTAAAATCATAATTGACTGTATTTTGTATCCCTCTTTTCTTCACTGTGATGAACTTTTTTGCCAGCATGAAAACGGACTGCTTTATTCAGTATTTGTCAAGAATAATATAAATAATGTGATGTGATAAGTGCTTGCCTTAATTATAAACAATTTAGTTGAAGATGATAACATACACTGTCTGCCTTAGAAGATAGGTTCTTAGTAAGCAGTGATATGCAATTATTAATATTATAGCTTTTAAATTAATGTATTGGTGGTATTAATGTGCCCAGGCGACAAAAACTGTGCTTAGAATTGTATAGTATTTTATATGTAAACATTTGTAAACTTCTCTGTTGAACCAACTTAATGCCGAGGATCAGTTTATACATATTACACATTAAACTTGAATATTTTCCATGAGTTGTTTGTAATGTGTCAGTGCTGTTGTAAAATAAAATTAAATATTTTCAAAAAATAAAAACATGCATTTGTAATTCTCCCTACGTAAGTTTGCATGGCCAGCAAGATAAAAGTAACATAAAGTAAGACGAAATCCGAAAAGGGGTCATTTGATTTCAATTTTCTTTATTTTATCATATTTTCAATATGAAAAATAAAAGAAATAATATGTTGTACATTCAATTCGGAAAACAAACTTTAAATTAGCATACAAAACGGTGCACCAAGACAACTTTTAGACAAAAAAAGGGCAAACATCAGGCATCTTTAATACAATTTCGAGTTGAGGAAAATAGAGTGATATAAAATAATGTGCAAATGACTAATAAACAGCATTAATCTGGATAGACTTCATAAAACTAAAATGATATAATTATTGTAAATTAAATGCAAATTTTGAAAACTGAACTCCTCCACAAGTGCCTTCATAAATATCACTATAAACAAATTGCTTAACTAAATTTTGAAAATATCTGTTCCTTGCATTCCACCAAAAACAAATTACAGTATAAGATGTGAATTTATACAGTAGAAAAAACATTAAAAACTGGCATAGCATCTGCAGCACAGTATACAGCTTGTGGTACTCAAGGCACCTAAAAAGACTGACAGGAGGAAAAAAATCAGCATCAAAACAATGGTCCAGCATTGAACCACTTACAACTGCAGCCCAGAAAGGGTAGGATGAGTTTGCACAGTATCCATAACCCATCATCAAGAATATTCATTGACAACCGAATATTAACCTGTAGGATAAAAAGCATGCAAATGTTGCCTTAGCCAGCTATAAGACTTAGTATATATTTGGTACCAGTTGACACTTGGAAGATGTGTCTGTTCAGGAATGTAAATGTCTTTTCACATCATTTCATTTTCAACTGGAGCTAAAAATCCTTAACTTTTCTCTTCGCAATTCCATACACTGAAGGAAACTTGGTAAATAACTAGTAAGATTCTTGATATCGAATATACGATAATATTATAAAGATTTCTGATAGCACTGATAGTATGTACAGTAAATAATTAGAAATATATCTATAAATGTACAAATTGGCACAAACAGGAGAGTGCTGAGATCAGTACTGGTCACCATCAGACTGACCACTTCTTGACCACAGGAAGGCTTGACTGAATTACATCATGCTGAGATCATGATATACAATTTAAACAGTAGTAAAAATAATGATCATAATCGACTTTTAACTTGTAAAATTTCAACTTTTACCCTTGAGTGAATTACATCCTGCAGAAATTTAGTATATTTTTTAATATTCAAACTGCTGCAGTAGTTATAGCAATTGGCCTTTCTTTCTATATTTAAATAAAGGCACCCCCAAAGCATGGACTAGGTGTAGAAACAAAAGTATATCTTGTCAAAGCAACCATTCAGTACTAGGCCACAACTTTAGAGATATAATTATATCATAATATTAAATGAAGCTATTATACATAATAATTTCATTTTAATCCAGAAATAAATATTGAACTTAATGGTATATGTACTGTGAAAACAAATTCTCAAGTTCTGAATCTGCCCTGTAACAGACTGTGACATGCCAAAGCACATGATAAATAATTGAATTTAAAAAACTATTCACTTTTATTTCTAATATATAATTTAAGATTAAAACTTAGTATCAAAACTAAACAATCACTGCGTTTTTATCATCTTGGCACCTGGAGTGTAACTGTTGCAGTAATTGTCATATCACAATATGCTTTTAATTAGCTCAAAAAGCAGCAGTATATTTGCTATATACTTACTATCAATGAATAGTGAAATAAAGGAAATGTATGGAAAAAACTTAATATGCTTAATAATTAGAACAGACATCACAATATTATTATTAACCGGAAGATTACCTTTACCCCATGTTTTCATTCATATAATCATATACAAATAATATATATATCCATCATATATACATTTAAAATATCAAATAACAGTTAGTATTTCTTAATAATAAGGGGGACTCTTTAATAAGTTCAGCAGCCTTATCAAATGTATCTTGAAACCATATATATATATATAGCTATCCTTTAGCTCATGGCTATATTACTTATAATCACTAATAACGTGAGAACACCATTAAAAAGCTGGGTTGAAATTGGCGTAATGCCAGTAATACAGCACCTAATGAACAGTCCACATATTCACTTCAAGTGCTCTTACTACAAGAACTGTAAAACTAAGAGGTGTAACTATCATAATATAAATAAGAATAAATAGTCCTAAAAGAATAAATTAAGCCAGCTTGCAAAGACTGGGGTAATCTGGGTCTAATCCGTTCAAAGTTCCAATAATTAACAATTTGAAACTGGAATGTTCTAAATGCAGTGAATTCTAATGAATACTACAAAGTATTCACAAGACAAGAAGAGAAAAAAATGGAGGGAGGTCAGTCCACAGACCAAAAATTAGGCAGATAATGATGAATAAATGGCAGTGTAAAATAACTTTACTGTAACAGTTGTTTGTTTTAGTTTTCTTTTCTTCAAGTGCCCTCTTTTTGATCAGTGTGTCATTCAAGACTCTGAAATTATAAAATACAACATATATAATTTAAAACAAATATAATAAAATACAAATATTTTTCAGCCACAGTTAAACTATAGATTGTCAAACAAGATGAATAAAGAGGTGAACTGAACCATTCTGAATCAGGAGAACACATAATGATAAGAATAAAAATAATAATAATAAAATTAATCCCACATTCCATATCCCAGTGCTGACAAAAATTATTAAACAGAAATTCCCCAAAAAATATCAACACTTATAAAGAAGCCCGATTAATTAATTAATTTACAAGTATTCAACAGCATACCCCAGTAGAAGTGGATCTCTTTCTCTTCCAGCAATCTGGATGGATCTTCTTGTGTTGGTCTGCCAGCATCTTGGCTTCCAAGGAGAAGGCCTTCCTTTCCTCACTTTTCAGCTTTTTCCATCTCTCTCCAAGAAGACAGCTTATGGCTCTGAAAGAATCAGAATAGAAAAGATGAAGGTTATATTATCCAAACTATAAAAATACAATTCAAATTTAGCTTTCAACTGCAGATGATCCGACAACTATTATAATATACTCAGCATCTAGTTCTCATGGTGAAGAAGTCTGCACATTTTTATTTCAGAACCTGATTAAATGGAGATAAAACAGGTACTAAAAATAGTTTGACTTGACTAATAATATGGATTTGATAGAATTATACTACAGTGCAACAACTACATTAATACCTATTTATCTAACATAGGATATTTCTTCAATAGGTATTAATGTAGTTGTTGCACTGTAGTATAATTTTGAGATTTATTCCATCAGTACTTTTATTCGATACTTCAGAGTAGTACCGTCATTCTATTAAGCAAAATATTCAAACTTACTTTTTACCACATACTATAATTATAATAATTAACGGCTTTTTGAATTAATTTCAAATTCATCGAAATTTATCACAGTGTTGTAATTATTTTCAACTTTAAATTCTATCTATTGGTAAATAAATCCACCTATTATCCTTCCCAGGATACATCTGTGTGTACTCTACACGGTATTTCTTGGCAAACAGCATGAAGGCGTTCATGGGCCTCTTTGCCTTGCTGGGAGACTCTGGCTTGGAGAGGCGCTTCCGGTTGGGGGAAGTGGTGGGACTGGACTTTGGACTCCAGCTGTCACTTTCTTTACTTTTCTGAGGATAATATGACGATTGTATAATATTTTAACTAATTCTAAGAAAGTATCTCAAGGACATTTTAAATACTCATATAATAAATAGAGGACAGGATTCATTAAATACTTTAAACGAAAGTCACAACTGAACAAGATTCAAAGATTTAACATAAAATAAAAATCATGTAAATCCAAAAAGGAAAATATGTATACAGTTAAACAAAATAAAATTTGCAACATCTTTAAAATCATTCTATAGACTTTTCTTTTACTTTTTGTTCAAATTCAAATTCTAAAAGTCAGCATTTAGATTAAATTGCTTTTGACAAAAATGTAAATCAAACACACACAAAAGCAATAGCTGACTCTACAAAAAATAATTATGTGTGATAGTAAATTTAAGGTAAAATTTAAAAAGAAATTGGATTCAATATATTCTGAGTTTTTGTAATAGTGGATAATTTTATCCTACCTTGGCCATTGTACTAAGAGTAAACACTGCAGAAGAATCCATAGGAGTGAAGTCATAACTGAAAATAAAGATACAGTAAATATAAAAAATAATAATAATAATAAACAAAAAAACTTCTTTAGAATTCATTTGGAGTGAAAAATAATCTCAGCAACATTTCCATTATGATCAAGAAAAACCCTATCCAAACCATGGGGGGAAAATTGCCTTATGTGTGGACTTCCAAATTTCTAATTTTATTGTCATCAATGAAATAAACCTGCCACTCAAACACTAGAAATTTTACTTTAAATTGGTTCAGGGATTGTAATCCCGAAAACAGTAGGTGATTAAGGAAAGGCTGACGTCGCCAGAAAAATCAAATTTTTAGCATGATATTAACGTCTTCTATGCTATTACTATCTTGTAAGGCTTTATTAGTCTGTGGATGAAGCCACTTTGATTTGATCATCATGAAATCGTAATTGTAAACTTTACCAATTGAAAATATACAACTGAAAACCACACAACATGGGAAAGTTAATATTTGTACAAAATAAAAATGAAGCTCCTTATGGCAAACCATTTGCACAATGATCACATACAACCAACCTTTTGAAGCTCTCAAAGACATCCACAGTAAATGTAGCCTCTGGGTGTGAGGGAGGCAGTGTGATATCTCCTACCTCCAGCTCACTGCAGGGGATACCATAGTGCTCCACTGTCATACTGGGGTGGAAACTGGACCAACCTGAGAAAGTACATAACGTAAAACACATGTATCTTTTAGTTCATAACTGACAATAGCAGTCTGTGCTAAAAACTTTATAGGCCTCTTGCCCTTTCTGTAATCAGAGACTCAAAGTGGGCTAGCGTTAAATAAATTCAAACTTTTTTATCAGCTAAGCCAAATATCTTTTTGGGTAACTGAGCAATTGCCTCATCTTCTGCAACTACAGTACACCCATCAAGTATCTGAAATAATACCCATAACACACTATGACTCTCCTGACTTACCTTTCTCCCTGACAAAGAAGGGATGATCCAAGGCACACTCAGCAATGATTTCTGACTGCGTGGGAATGTCCGAGGAGAACCTGAGGCGAAGAAATGGCACTGGACGCTGCTCTGTGGCTTTGCACTCTTCTATGTGGAGAAGTGTCAGCCCATTGGGAGCATAGCTAAATAAATAAATAAATTAATTAATTAATTGATTAATTAATTAATTAATTCCGCAATGGTGCTGTCTTCACAATTTTTTAAAATTTTTACGCTAAAATTAACATCATGGCAACATACTTGCTGTCTTTTGGAAGATTGTCTTGAGAAGCTTGAGCTGTGAGATACGAAGTATTTGCCAGGTCCTCCGCTAACTGCCATTCTGTTTTGTTACCCGTTGTGAAACGTATTCTTGTTCCTGGAGTAGAAAATATAAGAATATATAATTTAGATAAATGTACCATTGTGCTAATCTAAGAATGGATATCAATGCAGGTAGATCTTCTTTTAATTACTTTTAAACATATACCTTCAGATTTGATAGGGAAATTTTAAGATAACTGGAGGAGGTACGTGAGTAGCAAATAACTGTCATAAAGTTTGTGACTCTGTACCACAATTCAGATTTAAATACACATAATATTATTTAAAATGATATTTCATTTAATTATGTAAAAGAATATATATATTTTTATATACAAACTAAGAGATGGATAGGAAACTTAAATTATGTAAAATACAGAGTGAAATGGAATTCCATATGAAAAGATAAACCAACAGATAAACCAACCAACATACCTTGTATAAAGCACTGCCACACTGCAGAGGGCCAGGAATGCGACCAGCTGCCTGAGCTGCCGTAACTGTCATCTAGTGGGGACGAGGGAAATGGCGACGACGAACTCACACGAGATTCACTTTCATCACTGAAATATTCATAGTACACTATTTAGTTGACACACTACTATGAAACTGGGAAAACCAAGTCAACCATAAGGGCTTAGGCATGATATTTGAATCCTGCTTCGAAAACGCTTGATCATTTCATTTCATCACTCCCTGCCTGTAAATATGCTAAGTCTCTAAAATTTATTTATTGTACTTTTATTTAGCACCAACTTTACACTGTAAACAAAAAATGAAAAAAAGTACCCCATGTTATAAACTATTGTTTACTAAAGTGTAATTTACATTTTAAGAAATGATCACCAATTTAGTTATATACTTGACAATCCGTAATACAGCAAAACTTGGTACTTATAAAACTTTAACAATCTCTGTATAGATGAACTTTCTTTAGCCTAATTCTTCATAAAACTAAATTCTAAATACACTCACACTTTTTCAAATGAGACCAATCAAATATCCCTAAAACAAGATAACTCTCAAACAAACCAGACGCCATTACAAAAAGAAAAAAGAACTCACCAGTTATATTTGAAATGACTTTCTGAGGCAGAGGAAGACAAACTTCTTGTGTTCCCACGCACTGGGGAAGGAGAGCGTGTGCGTGGCGGACGAGCATATGAATGGAGAGAACACTCCAGGAAGCTTTTGGTGGGACTTCTACAGAAAATACAAACAAAAAAGCATCAATTTTATAAACACTGGGTATAATAGTTGCCTGAAAGTTAGAAAATAAATCAATTTGTATTTCATTAAGTAAATATCTGAATAAAATCAATCTGCTTTTAAGACTGAAACTTGATAAAAAAAAATCTTGAAGATATTGTTGAAAACAAATAGTTATTAATAGCCAGAAGAAGAAAACCCCTAAATATAGTCTATAGCCTAGTGGTTGTTACTTTCCAATACCTCTCAGCAGTGGACTGTTTCTGTATTAAAGGACTCTTTGGTCCTGTGGCTATTTCGGCCAGCTGTTCCAGCCAGTTGGAAGTGGACACAGGCTGGACAGTCACATGATTGGCATTACTGTCCTCCCCATCTGTAGTGGACACCACATCTATGGGCGAGCTGTCCGAACTGTCCAGGCGGAGGGACGGTGGGGTATGTTTTGCTGACCGTGTTGTGGTCACTACTTCTAACATGTCATCATCCTCATCATCATCAACTGTAAAATGATATAATTATCTTAATACATAAATTTATATTGTATACATAGAAGAGAGTTAGCAACTAATTTTAAAATTCACAATCAATGTTTTTTATCAACAGTTTAGAAGTTAACATGGCATACAAAAATAAATTACAACATAAATTAAATATTCAAGTATACACATAATTAGGCTGTTATATATTATATACAAGTAGCATGAAACAGATTTCGTAATCTTATTAAAATACTGATGGCAAATGCAATTCATGAATTTAAATAAAAAGGTTGAAAAGACTTGGGTGTAAAATAATGAAAATAAAAGTCAGTGTTTTATAATTGTCATATGCTGAGTATTTACTTATAAATCATGTGATTAGATTGTGTATCCTTGGAAGTTACATGTTCAGCAGTTTAAAAGCATTATGGGCAATTATTTCTTTTTAATTTAATTTTTAAATTTTTCTACATTTTTCTTTTAACAATACAGGGGGACTTATACTGTTATAAATTCATCACATTCCATGGCTTAATATTATATAACAATTATGTAGTATACAGCAAGATTATTATTAATATTAATATCAAAACATTTACCTCACGCAGTAATGCAAAACAAAAAATTTAATTAATTTTTTTAAAAAATGATTTTTAAAACAAAACTTGCATGTGAATCATATACAAGTTGTCAACTTTGTCCCATTATATTTATGCTATGAAAATCAAAATGCAGAATTAAATCCTGTCCCATGCTAGTAGATTTCTTGACCTTAATTTGAATGCCACCTAAATAGACTTCACATTTCTTTTGAACATTTTCATTAAAATTCTTGCTTCAATGTAACAACAATGGAAAAAAATATGAATAAATAAATAAATTTTGAATAATTAAGTGCAAACCACACAAGAATGAATTTCAAGCAATCATACAAAGGCATATGTAATCAATTTTTTTTTCTAAACACAGTCTTGTGAAATTTAATTTGTTGTGTAATACTCAATGTGTATGTTTAATTTTTTTCACACTTGAAATCAATAATTAATACAACAACATGGTTCAGTAATTGAAAGCATTCAATAGGTTTTATTTATAAAATTTTGAGACCAATGCACAAAGTAAAGCTTATTCTGAAAGAATAAAGGAACACACTTTCACCTTGCAGTAGAGTCTTAAGTCATGTAAATGGTTGCTATTGATTTGAAATTGAAAAAGACTAGCAGCAAGTGACCTTTCAGAAACCCCTTGCACAGAACTTGGAACAATGCCAACACCTCATTCAATAGTACGCTTTCCTTTGTTGTTATCTCACTCAAAGAAAAATCTTGAGTCATCAAAATAAAAAAGTTTAAAAATTTAAAAATGCAAACCCCTTGAAACACGCATCAGTCTGTGATGTAAAATGGGTTAGATAAATAATAAATCAACATTAAATCTGACTGGCATTAGATTGAATGGTACCTTATCAATGGGGACCCATTCATCACACTTCACATTCATTGCTCTCTTTGATCCCAAATGACATTTTCTTCACAGAGTCACTTTAAAAAAAGCTCCTAGTTACCTTTATGCCTCCCCATGTTTCAGATCTCCATTGCTAGCAAGTCCTGTTTTAGCTGCCTTAGTAACTTTTCAGAAAAAAATCAACTGTCAAGCTTGTGTGCTAGGGTTCAAGATGTCTGCGCCAAACATTGCTTATTTAAATACCTGGATTGACAGCGAGGTCCCTTAGCTCACACCAATTATCGAACAAATTCTTTGGTTTTTTAGGCCATACAATTGCCAATATTGAAAGAACAAGACAAAATTATGAAGGAGGAAAATGAAAGACAACAAATTTTATAAACTCAAGGAAAAATTTGCCTGCGTTAAGTTTTACAGCAGGATGTGGCAAGAGACCCTGTATTGCAGGGAACTAATAAAATATCAATACACTATACAGCTGAATAGGCTAGGAAAACAATAATTTCTATAGCCTATAGTGTTATAGCGAGTTCATTTAAATACCCAGTGTTTACTCTGACTGAAGCATATGCACATGATTGGTGAACTGTTGTTGTTTGTTTGAAAGTTAAGTAAACAGTTAATCTCATTTGCATGTTCAAACACATACCCAGCTCACTGTGTTACCTACATGAGACCAGTTGCATATTTATCATTTTTTAAATCTATATTGAATAAACTAATGTATATTTTTCTTTGTTTGGTTCGATTGTGTGACTTTTCCTTTACATATTGAAAAAAGAAGAGAAGAGAAAATAAAATAAAGGGGTTTCTTTTAGTATTACTACTTTAAAAACAGATCAATTTATTTGATAAACATGCAGAAAAAAATCATAACCGTATTTTTATGATTTATTTCACTAATTAATGCATCGTTATTAAGATGTTAAAATTTAAGTTTAGTGTGTGGGATGAACAGGTCAATATTTTTTCATTATTTAAATGATAAACTTTATACATCAGAAAAGAACTAAACTATTAAGTAACAATAAGAAGCAGGGATTTAACTAACTGATATGAGAGAATTACTATGGGCAATAAAATAATAAGAATAAATTGGAGAATTTAACATATTGACCAAAATCTAGAAATTTATAAATCACATTGTAAAGTGATCACACTCAGCATTTACCATACTGTAGGTTTTTCTATTTATTTATTTTTTTTAATTTCACTGTTTTATTAATTAATTTACAGTCTGTGGTAGCCCCATAATGGTTGTTTAATTGTTTTAGATTCATCAACAAAATAGCATTCACCAGAAGCCAGTGAAAAATTTGAAAAGATTTTTCTATATATTTCTTCTTTCACTTGTTTATTGACAATTTACAGTGGTAGTCACATATATAATGGCTGTTTACTTTTTTTTTTTTTAGATTCACCAACAAAATAAAGGCTACAGCCAACCATGGGCAAAACACCCTTACCAAACAAGCTGACTGAGCCAACTTAGTTTGCACCATTTTTCTTACCAAAAAAGTAATAATAAAACAAGATGAAAACTAAATACATCAATAGACTTACATGGAAGACTTTCTGATCCTTCATCACATTCTAAAGTTGGTGTAATATTCCTACAGAGATTAGCTGAGATACTGGAGTCTGCCCAGCTTAGAGTCACTGGCTGGAATGAAGACGTCTCTACACAGGATGTTCTCTCTCTGTGGTATTTAAGGCCATTAGAGCTGAAAAGAATTAATGGATTAATTGAAAAAGGACAAAACAGACAGTGCATGTCCCATATAACAAAAATCACTCATACTAATAGCTTTTTTTTCAATTTTTGGGAAATTTATTTTTAAAAAAGTATTTTTACACATAATGTAAAAATTTTAATCATGATCTGCAAACCCAAAAACAATGCTAAAGTCATCCTGAATTGAAATAATAATAATAATAATAATAATAATAATAATAATAATAATAATAATAATAATAATAAGCTAATGCACAATAAAATTATATTGTTTTTTAAATAAGTTAAAAATAAACTAATCAAATCTTACATATATATCTCTCTTTAGAAAAGAAAATCCAATAATAAATAAATCAACAGATAAATACTAAATAAATAAATAAATTCCCAAGGGATCATCAAAACAATATACTGGCACAAACATCTCACCTTTTAAAAGTCTTCCTGCACTTGTCACACATGTAAGGTCTGTCCTGGTAATGTGATTTCAGATGATACCTCAGCCCCGGGGAGCTAGTAAGAACTTTATCACAGCCATCATGGGGGCACTTGAGGAGTCGCTGGGGGCTTATAGGCACATCACAGTTGTTGCTTAAGTATTCCTGCATCCGCTCAGTTTTCACGTGGGGCCTTTTCTGTGGCTGTTTAGAATATTGGGGTTATTAGTATAATGCTGAGATGAATGACTTAAGTTTTGATAAATAAATGGTTGGGCTTGGCGTTTGTAAATGTGCTTAAAAAAATGCGCCGGTATAGTATACCAGATAGGTACATGTACTAGTACGTTCATTCGTCAATTGCCAGTCATTACAAGTTTAAGCACATACAGGAGACAGAATGCACTTGTTAAATCAGGGAGGGAAACTGAAAGTTCATAATGTAGTAGTGGTAGTAGTTGTAGCAGTAGTAGTAGTAGTAAGTTACATGTACCAGTCCCGCCCACCGGTACAGGCAGTGCATGCATAATGTAGTAGTACATACATGTATGTTCAATGTAACACTTCTTTAAATTGCACAAGCAACGAAACCTGGACTTCGACGATCTTCCAGCTTAAAAGTATGAATCCTTACATACTAATTGGGTGACCCCAGAAAAAATAACAATTTTCTCACTTAAAATGGGTTGAATACACGATTCAAAAAGTCATTAGAAGTTTTCAATCAATGGGCAGTAGCTACGTAAACATTGAAACAGCTGATATCGTACAGGTTATATTCAATGAAATTTTCTTTAATTTTTTATGTCTTCTGTTGAAATTAAGATCAGATATGCATCGGTATCTATATTATAAGTCTGCAAAATTCTGAATATTTAGGGTAACGATTATTTGCACATTTGCAGATTTTTTTCAGAAAATTACATTTAAAACTCGCACTCACCTCCACTGACGCCATCTTCAGTCAATAGAAATGCCATGCACAAGTGAGGGTAAGATTTTCATTGGTTGATTATCCCATCGCCCCAGTTAAAGCCTTGTTCATTGGACAATAGATGGCTTCATTGATAGCTTGGGTTGTTATGTCCTCGGGATACATCTGTTACTCTAGTCTAAATAAAGTCTAAAATATCATCATTTTAAGTCTATCTTTCTATAAGAATTAGCAATAAACGCTTAACAAATCAACTTCTTTTGTACACTGTTTATTCACTAAGGCTACTGCAAAACCAACGTTGTTACAGCAGTCAAAATAATATTTTATGACGTAGGAAGCTAAGCACATGATAGAACAGCCGTATTGCTCAGCTAGGCGCGGAGTTCAGATGTAAACATCCAAGAAACGAATGTACGTGCTGTTGATGAGATCGTAAAGCGATTACGCAGCTTAGGTAAGTCTGACATAAAGTTCTATGGGGGATATCCATTCAATTGTGAATTAATGCAAAATTGAGTTGTTTCTGTGAAAAAAATGATAAATGTCAGGCAACAGATATTTGTGTTGATCGTGGCCCTTTTACACTTACAGTTACTAGTAAGCTAAAGTTGTAGACTAGACACTTGTAGAGGCACTATTAGTATTTATCTGAAGTCAACTGTTGTGTAAAGTTTTCAATTTTTCTAATCTTCTAGGCCTTGTCATATTATAATGTCAAGTTCAGACATTCAGCTCAAAAAGCAAGCTGCTGTAGCCGCCCTGAAGGCCGAATGTGAAGAAAAATGGACACAAATTACACAGGTAAATCTAGGAATTTTATACTTGATACTCTTAGGATCTACCTGATTTTTTCTTTGTTATGTTAACTACCAAAATTCATCCCAGCTTATACTTGTGTTACCGTAGTAAAAAAATGAAAAATGTAAGCTGCACCTCAAACAAACAAATAAAACATAAGTGATCTCATAGTTTTTTACAAGGGTTGCTGTCAAAATGTATGTCTCCATGGACCCAGCCTTGGACTGTGCTATTTTGATAAGAGGGATTTAAACCAAGGCATGAGGTGACCACCCCCCAACTAAAATCTAATCTGATGGCCAGTATAAAACTGCAAGCCCTCATACTGCTTAAAATTTTGAGTTATGCCTAATAACCATATCTTGTTCAGTTATATGAAGACATCCAGACACACAAGAAACCCCATGATGAGCTTGTAAGAGATGATCCACTGTTAAAAATCTACCAGGCAAAGGAGAAGAGGTTAAAAGCTGAAGTGGAGGTGCTTAAGAATAAGGAGACAGAGGGTAAGATTTACACAGAAAGTATATATATAGTGGCTTATGATAAGGTAACAAATAACACATTTCCTTTAACCCATTGTCAGCAGCATTTTTTTTTTTTTTTTTTTTTTTTTTTTTTTT
>NW_019773548.1:128584-159307 GCF_001039355.2 Lingula anatina
TTGGGGGGGGGGGGGGGCACTTGCCTCGCCCAGCACTCATCTGTGGTGACGTCGTCCTCTTTTCCCACAAAAATGAACTGACAAAACTAACAAAAAGCAAGCATTTTTATCCATGTACCCCAGACATACTTAATTTGCCCTCGGCCCCTGCTGTATACATGGTTTCTCCCCTTCCCCTCCTTCACCGCAAAATTCTGGAGTCACCATTGTATGTTATACAACCTTATGTAACCATTTTTAAAAATATTAAATTTGAAAGTAATTTGAGGTGGATTGTGGTCAGACTTTACGCAATGGCTTTCCTGGGATAAAGTCAAAAAAAAATTTATAATTATATATGTCTTATATATGTGTTTTCTAAGATGATATTCTTGGGAGTCAAAGATTCTCTTATTTTTAATCTGATTTTGTGTTTAGTTCCAGTGACATATACTTGTCACATTTGATTTTGCATTGTATTTTATTTTTTATTCATTGTATTTTATATTTCAGTTATTAGCATTTGTGTATAAAATTCAAGTTGTAAAAATTTTTAAATCATAATGAATGAATTAATTTTAGTCAATTTCCCTCTAGCTCTCCCCAAGGACCCAGTGGTACTTCACACCTTACTTAAAGATGAACTTACCACCTCTATCACCCAGCTAGAACACACCCTGGCCATGGTGGCAGGACAGAAGGCAGAGATGCTCAAACAGATTGAGAGGTCTGTCTGGTTTTTTTTTTTTTTTTTTTTTTTTTTTTGCCTTACATTTCAACAGTTGTAGAAGTAATGTAGCAATTAAAACCAGGTAAATGTAAAACACCATACATTTAAAGATTATTCATAAATAAAATTATCAAACATAAGCCAAAATATTTTCATACTGTTAGCTTGCGGCCAACCTGGGTGAAGGCCTTCATCAGACTTCATTAGAGACTGGCCTTCGCCCATGTTGCCACAAGCTAACAGTATGAAAGTATTTCTGCTTGTGTTTGATAATATCATTTATGATCCAACTACCAAGCTAATGAACATTTTTGCACAACAAGATTAGTGTATATTAATGATTTTTGTAAAATTCTGTGCAGAGATGAAGCCCGGTTGGAGGAACAAAGAGAAATAAAGGCAGCCCTGGAGGTAAAGGTGGAAGAGATCATGGCACAAGAGACACCTGGAAATGAAAGAAGGTGACAAAATGTCCACATTCAACCAGTCAGTGTATTTAACACTGGTCGCACACCAGATATATCAGTTTAACTGAAGTCAGGCCAGTAAAAAAGTTTTTAAAATTGTTCATTTACTGGCCCTTGCTTTGATCGTAACATCGCTCATTATCATGATTTTCTTCACTTTTAGTAGTTTGAGAGCCGACTTATTAAATGAATAGTTACAAAATAGATTAAGTTCTTTAGTTACGAGATGTTGCAAAGAAAGATGGTTTTGACCATGGCATTGGTTGTGTGAGTTATGTTATTTTTTAAGTTATTGTATCATGAGACATGCCCATGTCTACTCCAGCCAGTCACTTGATTAAAAAAAAAAAAAAAAAAAAAAATATATATATATATATATATATATATATATATATATATATATATATATATATATATATATATATATATATATATACTGACAATGTCATATGCAATTTTTTATGTCAGTTATTTAAAAGAATTGGAGCATAAAAGAAAAAGGGCCATTGAAAAAAACAGAGAGCTTATGTTGGAGATGGTAAGATTAGTTCTCTTTTATAATATTTTAGAATCCTTAAAAAAGAGCATTCTAATCTAGACAATTCAATTGAATTTTAACCAAGTCAGATTCTTTTGTCTTGGAGTATATTATATGTTTTACTGGAAATGTATTGTATAGTATTTCAAAAACGTTGGTAGATAATTTGGTTTAAGTTTAACACCTGTGAAAAAATGCATGATAAGTCACTGTTGAGGTTGTTTTTTCAGCGTGACTTTATAGCAAAATTCTTCCCGCCACCAACGTACAACCAAATGAAGGAGTGGAGAAGGGTAGGTGTGAACTGAAGTATTGTGTTCTATCCCTCTGTCTGTCTTCATCAACCTCAATAAATAAAAAATATTGGCTACAGGTGATCCTATCATCCATTTCTTTTCTCAAAGAAATAGCCAGTTTATAAATTAATCTTTCTTTAAATCGTTCTTGTATTTTGAAAAATGTTTTTGAAAATAGGCAAATGAACGTAACAGTAGTGAAATTAATTCTGAAGGTTTGTAAAAAGTGTGTTTTTTTAATTTTGAATAATTTTTTTTTGTTTTTTTTTGTTTTTTTTTTTTTGTTTTTTTTTTTTTTAATTATCTTGTAAAACAATTTTTAATTTTGTGTGCAGAGTCACCAGCAGCCAGGTTTAGGACGGAGGTCTAACGAGTCCTACACCAGTTCTGATAGCTTGAATGGTGACAGTGTGGTCAGTTTGCAAGATATGGTAGAGGTAGGGTTACTGCTCTAAATTGGATTTATTAAGTAGAAATTCAGTTAAAAGATTACAGTGTACAATTTCCCCCCCCCCCCCCCCCCAAAAAAAAAAAACTTTCTTAAATTTTCTATGGGTGCATGGTATTTTTGTCTAACTAACTTATGCTTGGTCCTCTCTTACTTACACTTTAATTTGAATGTTACATAGCTCAGGTGGCATTGTGTCTCTTTTGCACTAAATACACTTAAAAATAGTGTGTGCACAGAGTGACTACATATCTTGTTTTTCTTTGTCATAAATGTGCCCATGAGATAGAGGGAAAGGGCTAAGCTTACAATTTTAGTGTGCATCGAAAGTCTCCTCAAAGGATTTATAACAAAGTCAACTGAATCCAGTTCTCCAAATGTTGTGAAAATGTTTTTTTGTTTCTGTTATGCCTTAAACAGCTCTTGACTCTTGGCAGAGATCTACACTGTTAGGGTGATCTCTTTCCTTTTTTAGAACTTGTTAAAAGTTCAATCAATCAATCATATTGACTGCAGTCAACCGTCAATATCATTAATTAAGCAACAGCAAAAATCCAGACCCCATGGTTCTCAATGACACTGGCAAGCTCAGTCATGTTCTCTAGGCCAGTATACTCAAATAGAACCTGGACATGAGTTTTGTTTCTTTAACCCATGAAAACAATTTAAAAAGCAATGACGATAAAAATTGCTAGTAGCCCTCAATCTGTAGTCTCTTATCTTAGAGGTGACTTTCGGGATATCGCCATAGAGCTCCACCTTTGGATCCTTTTAAAAGTAATTAGTGTTATATGGTTTTATGTGTGCAGGCATTGATGACAGTTTACCTAATTACCTAATTCCTGGTTTCAGCAACTGATGAACAAACTGCTGGACAGTCCACATGACCCTTACCTGACCACTGACCAGTCTTACTGGCCTCCTTACTTGGAACTTCTGCTCAGGACTGGCATTGCTTTAAAACATCCAGAGGATGGACACAGGATCAAACTGGTCCCCTTTCACTTGTAATCCTCAAATTAATGTGTGAGCATGGACAGAAATTCAAATTTGTCCCATTTCACTGGTTATGCTATAACTTTTAAGGATGGGCAGAGGATCAAACTGGTCCCTTTTCACCTGTAACACCCAGAGGATAGACGTAGGATCAAACTGTTCCCTTTTCACCTGTAACACCCAGAGGATGGACGTAGGATCAAACTGTTCCCTTTTCACCTGTAACACCCAGAGGATGGACGTAGGATCAAACTGTTCCCTTTTCACCTGTAACACCCAGAGGATGGACGTAGGATCAAACTGTTCCCTTTTCACCTGTAACACCCAGAGGATGGACNAGCACAATGGTCTTCTACAGCAGTGTGCCCCTGAATAAAAAGGTGACGGGTGCAGGGAAAAACTAGCCTTGCCAACAACAGAGTTGTTTTGGCATTGAATATCATTTAACATTTAATTTACCTATATATCTCTTATTTTCCATCTAAGTTATAAATCAAAAATATTTATACTTGTCTGTAGAATATTCTGTATTCAAAAATTCGTTTTAACTATTCAATTTTCTCTGCTCTTTTGCATCATGGTCGATAAGTATAATTACGTAGGCTGTTACTTGTGGTTTACGGATTCACCATTAAGGTGACAGCCGGGTGTAAACAAAATGGATTGAAAACTAAAACACAGTAAATTTGTATTCCAAGCAGATCTGGTACTCATTTAGTGTAAATCTCAGCACCTGTATACGCATGTTTTAACTTACCAGAAAAACAACTTGGACAGCCAGTTTGCTTTCTGGAGAGGATTCGTGTTCACATGTTTCGTGCCTTCGTCCATCGTGCAACGACTTCACGTAACTAGTAACGTTAGTTTCACGTTGTCCATTTCACCTCCTCAGCACTTGAAACGACCTTGACCCAGAATGGTTTTATAATCTCTAAACTTTTTACGGTGTTCGGCTTGTCAGTTAATAGACATGGATAAAGTATATAATTACATTATTTGTTGTACTGAATATAGATATTTATTGTAAAACAATTGCACCGATTGGTATTCAATGTATTGTTTTTTGTAAATTGCCTGGGTTTAAGGATATAGCACCGTGAAGCGCCATATTTCAAAGCTGAGGTCGGTCGTAACTCGCTCAGGTTCACATTAGACGTTGTTTAACCGCTGATGTTTTAAAAAGAACTCATTTATATGAAGGTTAGTATTTTCAGCAGTACCAGATCATGAAAAACGTTTGCCTACCTATTTATAATGAGCATTGAATTTGTGCAGTTACTGGTACTTTTTATTAGAAATACATGTGCACTTTACCTTGTAGAAGTATCGCTACAAGTATCAGTTATACCATCACTTTCAAGAGTTAAATATTGCCTGTTGAGTATTGACAACTTTCTCTCATTTTTGGGTTGGCATACCCTTGTTAATCTCTCTCTCTCTCTCTCTCTCTCTCTCTCTCTCTCTCTCTCTCTCTCTCTCTCTCTCGCTCAGCTACAAATGTAAAAAGGTACCAAATTATAATTATTCATCTTTTAAGTGTTTTAATATTTATGTATTTTAGGTATTGAGTGGAGAATAAAAGTAATATATTGTTTAACCTTATTGTGATAAGCAAGGGCGTCAATGGATTTATGGATTTAAATTAGAGGGAAACAAATTGGCAATTCAAGGACAGGTCAATTCAGTAACCAAAATGTCAGACAGTTCATCAGCAACGATAGCAGATAGCACATTGAAGGACTCACAGTCATCATCGCAGATGTATCAGAGCTCCTTGGCTATGACTGAAAAAGTGCTCGGAGAGCAGGAATATGAAACACAATTCTTTGGTTTTACCCCGAAGTCCTTTACTGATGGAGGTACGATGGTTTGTTGTCCAGATATATAATATGTATTCGACAATATAAGAAGCAGTTATGTTAGTGTAGTGGGCATGTTTATTAACTTATTTGCAACATGGTTATTACATGAATCTTTTTCTTTAACTTGTCAAAAGTAAAACTTAAATGGTTCTTAGTTGACATAACAGTACATCTGATTCATTGCAAATATTTGTTACTTGCAGAAATAAAAACTGTTCATATGAGATTGATATTTTCACAGTAAATACACTGTAAACAACTCACTGAAGTATAAATTAAATATTACCACCAAAATGGCATTTATCGCAATTATTTTGGAATCTGTGCTTGCCATCAGACCACATGGACCTTCATAGATGGCTATATCTCCATAATAATCCTGCAAGTTTACAAAAAAACTTTTTTTGGAAAAAAAAACATGGACTTATTTTGAATATCAAAATGGATTCAATTACCATTGGTATAAAGTGTGTGTGTGTGTGTGTGTGTGTGTGTGTGTGTGTGTGTGTGTGTGTGTGTATATATATATTTTTTTTTTTTTTTTTTGCCAAATAGAATTTGTTTTCCCTCTTATTATGCATTTTGATTATATGCATCTTTCCAAATACTCTGATGCAAAGCATGTGAACCACTTGGGTCAACTCCCTCATTGTTCTCAAACTGGCAAATCATTGTTCTTGAAAATTAAAGCACAAGGAATGTATTAGGCCAATTTTAACTTGTAGTTCCATTAATGACTTTACTGTTATATGTACTTTATAAATGTCATTGTTTGTATTTTGTTTTTCAGTTTATAATGCTGTGAATGAATACCTCACAGACTGTCTGGAAGTGGTAGAGAAATACATCATTCAAGAGGTATATTTATTTACTTATTTTATTTGATATCCATGTGATGACAACAGTGTCAGTGTACTAATGAGACAGGAACCTTTCTTCATATAATTTTTGAAAATCAACACAACTAAGTTAGGGGCGGATTTAGGCCATCTTCTGGGTCTTCTGGAAGACGGTCAGATTTTCAAGTTTACATTGATGAGTACCTTTTTTTTCTGTTGGAAAACAGTCAAAAATGGAGAATAGATCTACAAAGATTTAGAAGACTGTCAGAAAATATCTCTGGATCCGCCCCTGTTAGTTTCTTATTATAGTGGAGGATCTATGATGGCTAAGAAGAGGGAAAGAGTTTTTGCCTCCCTCCTATAAATACTCCCTGTATAATAAAGTTTCAACATTTCAGTTCAGTGCCGTCATCCCAGCAGAAACAGTGAGAGAATGTACACAGCAGTTGCTGCCTGTGTTTGTGAAGACTTTTGACAAAGCATTTGATAAGTTAGAGGTGCAGTTGGTTTTTAGACTTTGAAAGAGCATTTGATATTATTTATGTGCGTTTTGTTTGTACAGTGCATTTGGTTTAGAGATTATTCTGACAGTAGGGAGTTTGATACATGGCACATAAGCATATAAGACCCCATTCCATCCAATAATAGTTTATCTATAACATTACATTTACATGTTTGAAAAATAATTATTAATTAGCACAATTACATCCACTCTTAAATCTTTAACTCTGATTAAAGTGTCCCCTCTTAGAGGAATATATTTATATTCTTTATATTTTTTGTGTGTACATTCAACAGCACCATTTTCGACTTTCCATTTATGTATGACGGCTTTAAATGGGAAATCTTTAAATCGTCTCTTTTCAGAATTATCTTCTCTGTAACATATTTCACATTCCCAACAATGTGTTACTTCCCGAAGATAAGCCCCAAGAGTTTCAGTACACAGAGCTGGAGCAGGAAGAGATCGACAGGGACCTGGAGACACTGAGACAGAAGATCAGAAATGTAAAGTCCTATTTACACTGGATGGCGTCCTTTCTGAGTCCCCATTTGAGAGTTTAAAAAAATACATGCTGACAATTGGCTGATCATTGAGCATTCATTTTGCAACCAAAGTGATGCTTATGCCTCCTTTCTACGACCACGGCAATGCCAGTTTCATGGTTGCACAAAGGATGCAGAAAGGATGCTGCTCAGTGTAAGGGGGGTTTAAGGGGCTGTTTTTGGCCAAATTTCAGCAAATTTTCAATTATTTATGTATATTCGCTTATATATCCGCCCTACTCCCTGTTTACTCACAAATAGTGGTTTTTACCTGAGGATGACATTATATATAATATATTCAATATCTTTTGCAACACATATGTTGAACATTTTGTATTGGAAGGTTCATAGAGAGCGTTCACATCGAGAAGAGCCGAGGTCTAGCAAGGCCGAGACCTAAATATGGCGGACCTACATGAAGGAAGACTGCGTAATCCTTTAATGGTCTCTCAATGACATTCATTGACATCCATATTTAGGTCTCGACCTTGCTAGACCTTGGCTCTTTTCGATGTGAATACCCCCATAGTTTTTATCTTTGACAGATTTGATAGTTTTGGATGTCAAGTGAAAACCTTGGGTTTCATTTTAGAGACACAGTGTATATATGTTGGGGAAATATTTATGAAAGTAAATGAGTAGCCTCAAAGTGTGTGCTCTAGAAACTGTTAAATCTGCCAACAAACAAGGTTCTGCTTGCATGTTTCTGTTTGTAAGAGGACACACCGGACAGAAAAAAGTGATTGCAATCTGAGGCTCTATTCCCATAGATTTTAGATCGATCTATCCCCGCGGGGAGTCTCACTAGATTACTTTCAGATAATCCGACTTAAATGTCCGTCCCGCCTACTACAAGCTGTAAGGGGATAATTATCTTTCGTGTCCGCCCGGCTGACAGCTATTTAGCGTGAACCCCCAGGGAGTTAGGTCCATCTAAAGTAGGTCGATCTAATCTATGGAAATGGGGTGTGAATCTGGGTTTCCTAATATATTTGAAGTCATTTTTATTTTGTTATTTACATTTTGCCTAACCACAGGTCTGCTCACAGGGAGCACTCTCTAGATTGAAATAAGTATTTTAATCCTGTTTTCAGGCCAAGTATGTAAATGCCTGTTTGGAGCAGGAGTTGAAGGACATAGCCACAGTTCAGGAACAGTACGACAAGATGCTGACTCTGCTGGAAAGGCTGGAAAAGACAACTATGTCTGCAGGAGGTAGAAGGAACTATCTCTCTTTCTCTTTCTCTCCCTCTCTGCTATTTCAACTCCCCCCTTGAAATTATATGATGAAGAAATTTGTGATATATTGAGAGGTTTTTGTGATTTTGCGGATGGAATAATTTGATTGGTTATTTTACTGGGATAGGAGCTGTCCAAATACCCCTCCCCCTTCATACATGCACATGTACACACATACACGTGCAGGCACACGCACACACACACACACACAGTTGTCTCTGGTTATGGCCTTATTCTGTTACTGTTCTCTTCAGCCCATTTTTTTAGAACTTAGCCCAGGGGCAAGAATGTTCCAGTGATATCCTACTATTATCAGTGATGAGCTTTGTGTATTGGATCTAGATATTTATTTTCAAATTTGTAAAAGAAATGTTCATACTTATCACTGTAGCCATCGTTTATACTGTTTCTATGATCAATTCCTTAATTTTCAGTCCCTGACTTGAAGGAAAGTTTGGTATTCACTTGTGACAAGGTTCGGGCACTGAACACGAGAATACAGGAACTAAAACCGCTTTCGCCACCACGCTTTAAGGTGATGGAATACATATTTTTATTTATAGTTATGTAAATACATTGCTTTGTCAGTTTATAATAATATTTTATATAACAATTCAGTATTTGTATTCATTTGTTTTTTTAATTAAGTCTTATTTCTTTTCTTTCATAATTATTCCAACTGTGGTTGTATAAACATTTTGTTTTCTTTTTAAACAGCTTCACCATGATGACACGTCCATGAGCAAAATGAACAAAAGACTTCGGAAAAGTTAGCGCAGGACGGAGACATCCAGTCCAAAATTTTGATTCACAAATCTGTATACAAAAGGAAATGTAATCAACTTTTACAACTGAACAACATTCATAAAGATTTTCACTAGAAAGCTGGAGATAACATGTGGAAAAAACTTGAGATATTGCATGTAAAAGTTGGTTCAGATGGTCCATTGAAGATAAGGTCTAATGTGTATTTATTTATTATGTGTAGTAAATATAGTTAACATTGGGGATTGACTGCCAAATGGACAACATGAAAAACATTACGTCCCTTTTACTACAACAAAATGGCCTCCAAAAGTATGGTTCTTTACGTCTGTTTGTATATATATATATATATATTTGTAAGATAATGTAGAGCTTCCAAGTACATGGAAGTGATTAATTAAATAGAATAAAGCATCACTTAACCTGTACTTTTAGTATAAGTCTCAGAGTTGTGGTAATGTTTAATTTATATGCATTACATTATTTATATTTTCAAATGTGTTTAGGGCTGAAAATTTGCTGAAAGAAAGAAACTAAAATTATTTACTTGGTAACTCTTGACCAAATGTTTATTGCTCCTCATTGTGTATTAACAGGTGACATTTATATCTGTTTTGTAAAGTTTTAATCATCACAAATATTGAAATGAAAATATAGTTTCTTACATTGAAATTTCACCTAAATGTCTGTTATCAAAAAGTAACTCACTTGTAATGTGATAAATCACAACCATGTTATATTTGAAACAAGAAAAAACAAAACAAAACAATGAATCCAAAAAATTAAGCCTGAGGAGAATTAAGAAAAATAAAAAATAGGATAGGCATTAGCTTGACTTTTCATAACTCCAGTGTGAAGGGATGGTGCATGCATGTTCTATCTGCATTCTGATAATATCATTCAATTAAAGAAACGAAGCTTAAAGGACTATCAACATAATTAAATTTATTGTATAGAGTTAGATCCAGGAGGGAATGTGGGCCATTTCCTTTTTTTGATACCCATGTTTTTCATTGTATTACAAGCCAAACCACACACGTAAAATAAATGTGTACTTTAATTTGAATTGCATTTCTTATGTACTCTTTGTATTGAAAATTACAAATGAAAGTGCTAAGGCATACTTGTGCTATACAAGATCCAATCTGCAAATGAGAGAAAATGGGTCTTTTTAACTTTACACTGTACTATGCATTTTATTATCTCAATATTCAAGCTATTTATTCATTGATTTTAGACATCTTTATCTGTCCATTTTACCCTTGTAAAGTTTACCTTTCATTTTAAATCTAAATGGATTTTTAAAAGGCTGTAAAGAAAATATGTCATTATCAAAATATTTGACTAAAATCTTTTTTAAAGATTAAAATTGAATAAGCAAATGAAAAAATCCGTAGATCTACTGACGGTCAGGTATGATTTATTATTTATTTAATCGTTGCAGCAGTTGAGTTAGCTGTAACTGCGCAAATAAATATTGATTGATTGCGTCAGATGAGACGGTGTACCAAGAACCCGCATCGTCACAATCCTGCAGAACAACCGTGCCAGCCCGGTGATAAACAACGATGGCGACTGATCACGATCGCGGCGATTGTAGCTGGATCCCAATCGTCGATATAAAGGCGTTTGACATCACAAAAGAAGAAAATGAAGTCGACAGAAAAGATCTGGAAAAGCTTGCTAATGATGTGTTCAAAGCTTTCAGCACCATAGGATTTGTTTATGTCAAAAATCATGGAATTCCCCAAGATCAGGTTAGCGAGCACGCTGCCGGCTGTTCAGCGGTTAAAGGCAGTGGCTTATGCAATTTGACGAAAGTGCCGGTGTTTCTGTAATCACGTAACTGTTAATTGTTGTATTTTGTTGCGAAGTTGAGTTTGATGTTTTCGCATTTAAATCATAACTAACAGTGTCAAGCTTATATAAGTTATAATTAGATGACCTTACAGAGTGGACGAGGGCAAGAACATTGGGGGGGGGGGGGGTAATCGATTTATGTTGCCTCCATTTTATCATATCAAGGAGCGGCAGGTGTGAGAAAATCAGATGAACTTGCAGTCGGAGGACAGTTGGCTATCAGTAACGCTGAGATATATGGAGAGTTTATCTTGGTTCAAGGCTTTCGAGAGGTGAAGGGGGAATAAAGAGGGGGGGGGGGCGAGCTGCATGTACGTGCGCCTGTCAGCGTCTGCCTCTCTGAAAATGAGTCGGATTATTGTAATGATTATTTTGTGATATCTGAAGGCTATACTTATCAAATGTATTAATTTATTTATTTATTTATTCATTCCATTCATTTATTTGTTTGTTTGTCTATTTATTTATTTATTTATTTATTTATTTATTTATTTATTTATTTATTTATTTATTAATTTATTATAATAATAATAATAGTTATTACAGTTATTATTATTAATATTATTATTATTATTAAATCATGTGTTTTGCATTTTGATGATTTGCATTGGTACTATTTGTTATGTTTTGTTTACTCTTAATTTTCATTTTTAGATGAATAAACCTTTACAGTTTACCATTATTATTCATTCACTTACATAAATTTACATCTTTTACCCCAGAAAATTGTCCTGATGATTATTGTTATATATCAAAATGTATTGTTTCAAAGCCATGTTGGTAGGAGCACTGTTATTATCCAAAACTCACGAAAAAAAATTTTTTTTCAAAGGGTTTCATTCCTCTGTATTTTCAGATTGACAATATATTCAGGTTGTCAGATGAATTTTTTGCACAACCACAAGAGACCAAAGATAAATTCGTCCGTCCAATGTCTGATCCTGCTGCAATTGGTTACATTCCAATTGGAAGAGAATAGTAAGTTTTTTTTTTTATACAATACAGACACTGAACTAGTGATATCACTTACACACATACACACAAAGGCCATACACCATCATTTGATCCACGGACACACTAGTCCACGAATCAAGTATGATCAAGTATGACAATTAATTCCTGCCTAGCCCCCACGCTTGCCGACCCAGCAGGGGCAGAGCAATAAATTCTCAACACGCCATTTTAGATTTGCAGACAAGTTAGTCCATGGATCAAGTGTTTGTGAATGCAGCCAATCAGCTACCTTTCCACTCCTTACAAGTATCTGCAGTCACTTATTCTATAGATTTATGTAGAACTATTGATACTTTTTCCTCACAGAATATTGGAGAGAATTCAGGCCCGTAGCCAGCAATTTCAGAGGGGGGGGGGGGGGGGGGTTGCATTTTCTGAAAAAGTGGACCTTTTACCATAAAATCCTCAACCACATAGGTCAAATTTTACCCAGAGTGGACCTTTTCCCAGCAAAAAGGGCCGTTCTTTCGAACCCCCCGAACCCCCCTGGCTACGAGCCTGGAATTATAATGAAGTTTACTTAGGATAGGACACAGACAAGTATGTAACATGTGTAACTGGGAGCTGCTGATGTGACCGAAAATTCCATTAATTGCTAGCTGGAAGAACATTTTCTTTGAATGACTGTGTTTTATATTTTCATGGCATTTTAAAGTATTTTCAATCTTAGTACTAGTATGTCTTCATAGTCGTAGTGTTTGATTTCACAATGAATAGCTTTGAAATATGAATAAAAAACTCAAAAATGAACATTTTTCACTTTTATTGCATAGCTATTGTAAATATGAGAATTATCTATAGCTAATGAATCTATTTACACACATCATAGTTTTTTATCGAAACAGAATGTTCTGAACTTGTTTCTAGTTTGTCAGATGATGTAAAAATTCATTTGGACAGAAATATTTAAATGTTGATATATATTTCAATTTGAATTAGAAACACTTTGAAAATGTTGTGTTCTAAACACTTGGCCAGCTCCTATTTTCATGGTTTTGCTCTAGTTTTGATGCCAACAAACCTGCTGACCTCAAAGAATCATTTGACGCTGTCCCAGGAAGTGAATATTCTCAGGTAAGACAAAAAAAAAGCCAGATAAAAGTTTATTTGCAGTCAAGATTTAGAGATATAGATAAGGATTTTATTGTTAATTTTGCGTCTGAAAAGCAATGCTATAACGTGCACACATGCACAGAGAAAGAAAGATAAATTTAAATATGACATGATTTATTGGCTGAGTTTTATTTTCAGTACTGGCCAAACATACCAAACTTTGAGGAGGATGTTGTAAAGTTCCACAGAACGTGTGCCAAGCTGGGCTTACGATTGCTCAAACTGATTGGAATGGGATTAGGACTGGAGGTAATGTGTATATATTTAGGTAGACCACATCTGTCTTGAAAAGTTCAAACTTGTTGGGGGAGGATATGAAGTGTGTACTTTATAATGCTCTGCTGGATCTTATTGTGAGGCTTCTGAAAGCAGAAGAGAAGTGGACAAGAAGAAGTGTTCATTTCCTTTCAGAATGGAGTATTGTACACATATTCAATCAAGTTGGGCAAACCAAATTTAATAAAACTCAATATTTTCTTTGTTTCTTGGCTCACTAAAGTCTTGTTTCTATTAAAGTTGGGTTCACCAAACATTGTGATTTAGGAAGCCTAATAGAATATAATGGCTAACCTCAAGTACAGTTCTGGTATATTAAAAACAACATAGGGGGTGCGTACTTAAAGAAGTCAGACATACTCACTAGTCATGACTCCATTTAAGTTGGGTTGACCTTACTTAGTGAATCCTATCTCAGTTGGCTCTTTCATTATGATAAAATGGCTATAGGAAGCCTGTTGAATGGAAACGTTGGAGTCCGAAAAACTTCTGAAAGTCTGATATCAATGTAAGTGCCCAGTATTATAGTTTTTACTATAAAAATAATTAAAATATTATTTTTTTGCCTTTGAACTGGATGAATCATAATTTACATTCTAATGACTTGAATGTGGACTTAGTTTACAAACATCTGTTACTTTTCAATAACTATGGAGCCAAATATTTTCATTCCTTTAGAAGTTGTACATGTACAATCCAATATCAGAAAAGAAAATCCAATCTAAAGAGATGCTGAGTGTTTTGATTGAAATACCCATTGTCACAAATATGTGACATTTTATAAGTCATATAGTAGTTGTGTACAACAACATTCACAGCATTTTTTTTTTTTTTTTGTTAAAAAGATCAGAGAGAAAAGATAAAGTGAGAGATGAATGTGAATAATGGACAATTTTATAAGAAATGGGATTTCAAAATAAAATTGAATTATGTTATGGGAATACTATGTTATATATATATATATATATATATATATATATATATATATATATATATATATATAGTAAATGCCATGTATCCATTTTTTTTATATTTGCCTTTGGNAGTTTTCTTTTTCAGGACTCTGAATTTTTTGTAAAAGCACATGAAAAGATCAGTTCGAGAGCCAGCAATAACACAGCCATTTTGCGTCTTCTGCACTATCCGCCTGTGAAGGACGGTGAAGGTACAGGGAATTATGGGAAGACTAATGAGTATGGTGGGCTATCACTGAAAAGTAACACTTTTAAGGCATACAATGTGTATAAGACCTTTATACAGCTGAAAATAATTTTCCTGTTTTCAGGTTTTTATCTTTGATTCATTCTTGTATTAGAGATGGAAACTGGGGAATGCTACTTTTGACAATATACCATGATGGGGATGAAAAATTAAGAGGGGAAAAGGATTGAAATTTCGCTGAAAAAAACCTATATATTTTTTTTTATTTTGATGTTTGAATGTCTATCACACATTGTGTGCCTTTAGAAGAGGAATTTCAATTTTTTTGCCCAAAAAGTGGTTTTGAACCAGCTGTAACTGACCATGCATGTATTTGATAATGATGATATAAATTTGGGAGATGGGTGGTAGTGTATAACTAATATTTCTTTAGTGTTTTTAGTGACTGCTTTCCCATTGTGTCTAGCACTTTATGCTGTGGCATTACAAAAAACGTTCTTTTAGTTGTAGCTAGAAGTCTTTTTTTTTTTTTTTTTTTTTGTCTTGCTTACTAAGTACTGTTTGGTGGTTTTCAGTTCTGGCAATGCCATTCAAAATTTACATGAAAGAGTCAGACATAGAGCAGCTGCATGCTATTAATTTACTATTTTTGTTCTTATTTTTTATTAGGGCTTAATCTTTAGGTTCTATAACATCTTTTTATACTCCCTGTTATTTTTGTTTTAGGTGTGTTGCTCTATTAATATGCATGTGTTAAGGAATATCACATATTGCACTGCTTACCTTTTTCAGTAAAAATGTGAGTTTTGTTATATTTGTGTGCTGTCTTATTTTCGTAGGACCAAAATGAGTTGCTTATGTGTCATACACATCTTGAAAAGTGGCGTAATAACAGCACAACGAGTTTGAGGCTTTTGACCTATCCTGCACGTACTGAAGAAGAAGGTAGCGAGGGCTTGGAAGCAGGCTTTGAAACATCGCTTCACTATAGAAAGCTCACTGTTATACAAAAAATAACTGCTGGGAAAAGTTTAGTTTCCAGTCTGCAGCATTAACACTTTCCCGTGCAAAATGCCAGTTAATTAAAAAGATTGGTCAGTAGTACTTAATGAAATTTATTTGGTTACTGGCCACTGTTTCTGATTTGGCCCCATAGATTCTTTGACCCTGTTGTCCTGAAGGACCAGTTGAAGCTATTGGTTGTCAGAATCATTTATATTTTAGCATAGTATGAGTTTCATTAAAATCACTTATAAGTACAGGAGCAATCAAATTGGCGATTGTAAGCGCTTTATATGCAGCCTAGCTTACTTTGCACTGTTGGTTGTCGCAGTTACGTGCTTGGCAAAATATGTATAGACTAATGGTGTGCATTGGGTTACTTGAACAAGGTTCTTCCAGCTCTTGATCACATGATTATATAACTTGTTGTTACTCTATTTTTTGTTAAAGAAAGCTTCCACATGCTAGATAGCCATGGAGGTTATGAAAGGCTCGTTTACATTGAAACTATTGGTCTAAGTAGCACCCCATTTCCATAGATTAGATCGACCTACTTTAGATCGACCTAACTCCCTGGGGGTTCACGCTAAATAGCTGTCAGCCGGGCGGACACGAAAGTTAATTACCCCCTTACAGCTTGTAGTAGGCGAGACGGACATTTAAGTCGGATTATCTGAAAGTAATCTAGTGAGACTCCCCGCGGGGATAGATCGATCTAAAATCTATAGGAATAGAGCCTTGGTCAATCTGTTAAACTGATTGCAAGTGAGAGTCTCTTAGGAGTTGATCTACAGAGGTTCATGGTTTCAATGAGAATGAACCCAAACACATTTCATATTTCTACATTCCTATTATCTCTCTTATTTACACCTTTTGGTGATCATTTAATGTAGCCATTTTTAGATATGCGTCTATATAACAGTTTTCTCAAGTGTTATATGTGATTTTAACAATAAGTGACATTTTCTGAGTGACATTTATTTTATATTCAGACTTTCTGCCAGAGCAGACACGTTGTGGTGAACACACGGATTACGGCTCCATGACTCTGCTCTTCCAGGATGACACTGGAGGCCTGGAGGTAATTGTGTTGGGTGTGACATTGTGCGTGTTGTGTTAGGTGTGACAATTTGTTAGCTAGTGCAGTGTGTTTGGTGTGACAGTGTGAAATGGTAACCTTCTGTAATATTGTTGGGACAGTGTGTGAGGGTGCGCCACCTGTGTAAGATGTGACAGTGTGCCAGTTGAGACATTTTGTTAGGTGTGATAATATGTCAGTTGGGACAGTGTGTTAGTTGTGACATTTTGCCAGCTGGGACAATGTGTTAGATGTGACAATGTGTCAGCTAGGGCAATGTGTTAGTCGTGACATTTTGCCAGCTGGGACAATGTGTTAGGTGTGACAATGTGTCAGTGTGTTAATTGTCATATAGTGACATTTTGTAATATAGTGACACTGTGAAATGGTAACCTTCTGTAATATAATAACTCTTGTGATACAGTGACACTGATGTAGTGACGATGTGATATAGTGACAATTTGTTAGGTGTGACAATGTGTCAGCTGCACCTGACAATGTGTTCATTTCATTTTGATATCTTAATTCTTTTTTCAAACTTCACCAGGTCCAGACAGTGAACGGGGAGTTCAAGCCAGCCACGCCCATACCAGGCACCGTGGTGGTCAACATAGCCGACATGATGCAGAGGTGGACAGCGGATGGACTCAAGTCCACTGTGAGTACATGTCCACTACACTGGTGTTTTCTAAGGCCTTCTTCCCTGTTACTGTTGACTGACTAATTGTCTTTTGATTGCGTGCTGTCTACTACTCTGCTTTGACTAAGTGTTTTGGTGCCTCAGTTATTCACCGTATTGTATATGAGGGTGGCACTTACATATAGAAATTTTAGTGTTCTTGCATTGGTTTTGATGTATATTTTAGTTTAACAGCTAATTGTGTCTTAAGTAAACAGTGGTTTTTGGATTGTTAAATTCATTGATATGGTTATGTTTTATTGTGTCTTGATGATCTGAACCAGAGAAATTAGTTCTTAAAGTTTGGAAATGACGTTCTGATCAACAAGATACATTTTTTTTTCTTTACTGGACTCACTCTATCTTTGTCTCTTTACTTGAGCATTTTAAAAGTAATCTCATTTTTTAATTTACTTTGTTTTACATCAGTGGTTATAAAAAAAACAAGGTATTTCTAATTTTCCACTGCTCAAAAAATGATTTTATGCGTCTTTAAATTTACAAAAAAAAAAAAAAAAAAAAAAAAAAAAAAAAAAATGGACTGTCCATGCACTCACCAGAATACCCAACAGTGGCTTTTCTTAATCTAGTTTTTGACCAGCATTTTGTACTTGAATGAGATTGATTTAAAAAAAAAAAAAACTCATTTCTTCACTATTTCATAACATTGGAGTGAGTCCAGTTTTATGTTGTGCTCTTCTTAATTGGCTTTAAGAACAGGTTTAATAAAAGAAAAAAAAATGTTTTTGAACATATTTCGGAATGTAGACTCTTGATATGAATCTCATATTAGTAATAATAGTTTTTAATATTTAATCCCTTTAAACCTTGCTATTTGTAATGTTTGCTTACCATTCATCATCCACTGCCAAAGGTTCACAAGCATTGTGCGCCAGCTTCCTTTTCTAATTTCCATGCAATCTCACTTCACACCTCTGACTTTCAGTGATTAAGTTTTACTATAATTATCACAAAATATTAGATTGGTATACATTAATTATGGCACATGCCCTTCTATTAAGCCACCCAATCTTCACACACACTGTCAGAGTCTGATAAGTCTGGTAAGCTGAACCATGGTAGTTTGACAATGGAAAAAAACAGGCAAACATCAAATCTTAAGCTCATATTAGATTCACAGAGTATGACAGAGGTTTTCCTGGTTGTAATGAAGCGTCTACATTCTAAAGTTAAAACTGAAAACATTTTTTTTTGTCAAAACTGCTCTGTAAATGGCCTTGACCTTTCAGTGTTGTGCTGTTCTTCCTTTTTCTAGCCGCACCGTGTTGTACCCTCCAATAAGAGGAAGGCACGTAGAAGTGTAATCTATTTTATCGACCCTGATCGCTCTACGATTGTGAGGCCCCTCGATGGGTCTAACAAATACCCTCCCATCTCTTATGTTAACTACCTATCACAGAGATTTGCCGACACGGGAATGCTTGAAGGAAACGAAGTCATTAACACAGCTGCATAAGTTTGCATGTAAGATTTTTTTGTTGTTTTGTCTTAAAAAATCCTGAATGTAGGCTTAATTTGCTTTTTATGGCTTTGTTGCACTTTGTTACTGTTGCTTCGTAAGCATTCCATTTGATGGTTGAGGCATTTGTGATTTTTTCTCAACAATTTTGCAGGGATTTTTGAAAATTATTTATTTATCAAATTATAAATTTGTTTATACATTCACTTGCTTCTGTTTTGGAGCATGAAAAAAACATCACTTTTAGCTTAGTTCCTAGCTTTTTCTTTCCCCTTAACTAAAATCTGCCCCTTGGGTTTTTATGAGTTGATATGAATTTAACATTGTAAGTCATTATCACTGTACTCACTGGGAGAACCAGATTTTTCTAAAATGGCACAGAGAGTTTTGTCAAGTTTGTGTTATCACCATTGTAATTTTGTAAAAATTATAGTTAAATTTTTTTGTTCTTTTTTTAAAATATTCACAGTAGTAAACAAAATCCTACATGTTTTGCCTGTGCTTGACCCACTGACCTTAACCAACTGACCTTGACCCACTGACCTTGACCTTTTCATTGTAGTGTCACAGAGTGATCCCCCATAGGAAGACCAAACCAAGGCGTTCTATGGCATTTTTCATTGATCCTGATGGGGACGCAGTGATTGCGCCTTTGGACAATTCCAAAAAGTATCCACCAATTAAATTTATAGACTACTTCAACAAACGTTATGAAGAAACCGGAATGACTCGGGAGGAACATATACAGTAGATGGTTTATATCTAATGAGACAATCATGTTACTTGCCTGATTAGATGTTGACGTTGCCTAACATTGTCTTCAGGATAATGCCAAGATTATTTGTTTATTTGTATTGATAGTACTGAAAATGTCAAGATGTTTTCTCTTGAAAATTATGATATTCATAATTGGTTTAATTTGACAAGGTAAATAATCCATCCACACTGTTGATGATGTTGGTAATATAACTGCTGGTATTTGAAGAAAGTGCTTGTTTCACTAAACACGTTTGGACCATTTGTACCATTTTCCTTTAAATTAAAAAAAAAATTAAACCATTGAAAATATTCTGTTGTGTCTGTGCCTATAAAGTTATAGTGATTTTATTGGTTTGAAAGCTGTATATACAGGATTTATATTTGATGATTGATATTGCTTTATGATATCTGGGTTGTTGACTTTTTTCCCAACAATTGGCATTTTTGGCCACTATTTTGGCTTCATAATTCTGTGAAAGTTAAGTGTGCAATTATATTCTTTTGGTTGCTTTGAAGGTTTATGATTTGAATTATTAGATTAAGTTTTTGAAATTATTGTAAAGCTTTCAGCAAGCTTTTTTAAACCAATTATTATTTAAAATTCCGAAGTGTTGGTAAAAAACATAATGGCAGTTTTAAGCTATGCTGTATATATTTTTCTTTCATTTACCTGATTGTCTTATACCAAATTTAAGCCAATATTTAGGCATTTTTTCAAAGTGGCAATATTTTAATTTGTTTACTTTTTTTGTTAATAAGTGATTGTGGAAAGACTGAAAAACGTTTGTAAAATTATTAGTTTCATTCATTGTTGGATGGGAGCTGTTGAATTATTCAGATGAAAGTGTCGCATTGTTGTTGATCAATTGGGAATAAAGCAGTAGGTTGATTGGTTACTTGCACATGTATTATTTGTTTATTTAATATATTTTGGAAATCTGAATACTTTTTATTCAAGTTCCTGAACATAAGCTAATAGGAGCAATCGGGGGGGGGGGGAGCAATTTTCTTCATGTAATGTTCAATTTGGATAACTTAGGGAATGACACTTTATATGTGTAAAATATCACGTATTCCCTCACCTTCTCTTTTATTTGCCCTTTTTGTTTATTCTTGTTGCAGTCCGTGAATTAGTTCTAGTATTCATTTATTTATTTATTATTATTATTTTTGGGTTCACACAGGCGCTGTGTTCAACTCTGCTTTGAAATCTTTAGTAACAGTACGCTCTAGGACAAAGATTTAAACGTTAGAATTTATAACACCGACGTTTGGGCCTACTGTATGGGGAACAAGCGTCCTGTCTTTCTTATTTCAAAAATATTAAGAAAGTATGTGGACCCACTTTGACGCACCACACCTTACAATGCCGACAGAACCAAATGACTACAGAGCAGAAAATCTACCTATCACAGTTTGTTTTGTGATGCTTTTCTCTTCTTTCAATGAGGTAATTTTACAAGACATTTTTTCATCGTAGTAAATATTCAGCTGTCACCCATGTGTTCCGAAACGGCTTATGAATGTCCGTTCACAACGGTCGAAACTAAACGACAAGAGCACCTTCGTTACAGCAGAATTTACCTGCTTGTGTCATTTTGTTTTAATTTGTGATGCTTTTCTTTTCTTTCAGCGTAGAAATTTTACAAGACGTTCTTTCATCTCGGTGAAACTAGGGCGTAGATACATTTACAGGATTTATTTTAATAATGTCCCCGCACAAGACGGTGCGACGGGTTCCGTCTAAAACGGCCGAAAGTAAATGACGGGAGCACCATACTTTCTGCAGAAAATTATTTGGTTTTGTTTTGTGATGCCTTTGTTTCCTTTCAAGTTGGGTGGGGGTGAGGGTGGGGGCATTTTATAAGAGACTTGGATCTGAAACGTCCCTGGATATTTACAACCGCATGAGGAACAGATGTTTGAATTCCAAGGGTTCAAATGACATTGTTCAAAAAACCGTTATTAAGTCACGCTTCAGAAGTTGTTTAATGATAAGTTTTGGGGATTTAGCTGCTGTTTCCCGTTTTTCCGTATTTTATATATACCCATTTTCCCCACATTATTTTATACGTTTTGGGGTTGTTGTTCCTATAAAGGATATGTGTAAGCCTACTTTACGATAACAGAATACGCTATCATCGAAGATAATGTATTCCTTTTCTCGTGTGCCGATAGAGGTCACTGACAGCATCGCGCACATCGTGAATATTGAAATTGATTTTTTTTCTATATCAAGGCATCTGTCGATGTCATTTCAATTGTAAGGCAAAGTATTGCGTCTCAGGGTGCATCTTGTTAAGGTTTGATTAAGTTGATGAGTTAATTGATTGATTAATTAATTATTTGCTCAAAACGTTACGGACATGTCATTTAACCGACATTTCTGATAGGCCTAGCCCAGGTGGTCATCGCATTTTAAGGCTTCATTCACATGCAATGTCTATTTTCTAAATTCTATTTTCTATTCGCGGTATGTCTTATGATCACAGTCTGTGCCCTGAACATCCCGCGGCGTAATTACTGGCAGCGCGAGCCAGTTACTATAAGTTACTATAAGTTTTCTGATGAGTTTTAGCGATAGTCTAAAATATAGGATTTTTCGTACTATTTACCGTGATGATCATCTTAAGTTGCACAAATTATGTTGGTAGCTATATTGATCAACTTATAGAAATGATAAATACATCATTAGACATTTATCTCTGTATTTATTTATTTATTTATTTATCATGAATAAAATATTGAAAACGTACACTCAATGTTTATTTCTTTTTAAATTTTAATTAAAATTCTTAATTCTTTTTCCTTTTTCCTTTTTTTTTTTTTTAATTTCTTTAAGGTTCCTTCAAATTTCCATGCGATCTTTTCGGATATTTCAGTCCTGTAGTCCAGGATTTGGAAAATCTTGATCAACAGAGACTTGGACATAATAACGAATCGTTATTATGTTCAAGCTCGAGAGCATGAGAGATCACAGAGTCTAAGTCGAAACGGAAAAGTGTTTGTAAACTGTGTAAACCACACGGGTTACGGAAAAGNTTATATGGACATTGTAAAATCTCCTGTCAAAATACAGTCATTGTATTACTGTTTGAAACAGCTGTCGTAATATTTCTGCTATTCGTATTGAAAAACTGGTGTTACGCGTTGTTTTATAGATTGTCTTCAATAAATTTTAGTACATCTCTCTCTCTCTATCTCTCTCTCTCTCTCTCTCTCAATACAAAGCCTAAACAATAACAAATCATGATATTGTACTTTTACACAAAGTTCGGTAAATATTTTTCTTTAATTTTCTTTTTCTTGGAAAACTGCATTTCATTAATGTAACAATGAATTTAGCTCTGAGCAGTCATGAAAGCCTGTTTTACAAATATTTGAATAAAGCAAAATAATGAAAATGAGAAATAAAAATGGAGGTTTACACTTTGGAATAACACATAAACAGTATTAATGGCCAATGGAAACTAGGGCCAGTATTGCTGTATATAGGGGTAATGTGGTTATGCACATTGATATTCTGAACAGCATGAAGAATAATTTATCAACAGAACACCAGCACAATATATTTGTCATGCGTATGTAGTCCCATAGTGTGACCTGATCTTATGTCACTTAATTTGATACTATACACCTGCGTCACCATTGAATGGAGAACAATACAGAAGTGCAATTCAGAACATCTGCCATAAATAAGTTACTCTCCTCAATTTTATATATTTAATGATATCCTGTCTACCTTTTACCTATCAAATCAAATTTTCATTAAAAAAAATGTAATTTTCTAGTTCTAGGAATCATTGCTCAACCCAACCCTGTTTGTTGTTTTATGTTAATGATTTTGATGAACTAATTCAGTTATAAATGTTTCCTTAGCAATTAGATCACCATGTTGCCCTTTATTATTTATTATTTCTGATCCCACTGTCTTCCATATTTCATGGAATCTCGCTTGGTTTTGCATCTTTGACTTCAGGTTATTCCCATTGTTTACTACGCTCGTGATCACTTCCCACTATTGCTTGCCATTACCTGTATCTGTAATATTAAACCTGAGTACTTCTTTTACTTGACTTGTTCTAATGTAACTTAATTTAAGAAAAAGACGATTTATACACATATTTGCAGCTTGTTCTTCAAGTATGTTTTTTTTGGGGCCCTTATTAATGATATTATATATCTAAACGGTTTTGCAAAACCCAAGTTTTATGTTATCAATAGTAAAAATGAAAGTCATACTCTAGAAGTACTGACATTTCACCGTATCCTTTATAAGACAAGCACCATATTTTAGGAGAAAAAATTCTCAGATTGTAAATAAATAAATAAATTAATAAATAATAAAAATAAATAAATAAATAATAATGATAATAAAAATAATAAAATAGAAGAATAATAATAATGATTAGCATAAATTCTTTTCTGACAGCAATTAGGACAGGTGTTGCTGGTTTGGTTAAAGGTTTTATTTTATTTTATTTTATTTTATCAATGGCAAAATGTTACAAGATAACTCACAATTGTACTCCGTAAGTGAAAACTTGTCACCCTGATCTGTGTGCTTTGCCAAAAGTGTTATTTCAGGAAAAAAGTTTCTCACAACACACACTCAAAAATAAAATTATGTTGAATACTCCTCTGACAGTTATTGTGACTGGTTTTTATGTTTTTGTTAACAACATGTGTAGAATGTTTATGTTCCATAATGAATGTGGTCGTTTGTTGCGTTTGGTGGTTATGAATGACATCATGCCTAGTCTTCAATCTCGGTCTGTTTTGTTACAGATATGGGTTGAGGTTTTACACCAAAACCCACCGACATGTTTTCTTTATCTGTTATTTTTCTTTACAGGTTTGAGAGAGAGAGATTAAAACACTTACTCAGTTGGTTTTTTGCTCATTCTAAAGATATTTACGGAAATGTCATTTCAGGATTTTTTTAAACTATGAAGACATGTTTTCAATAGGATTGACCAAAATATACATGTTATTGTTATCTTGATATTTAATTTTAATAGGTGATTAAAATCCATTATTAATTTTTTTTTGTTCCAGGCATGTGTAAAGGAAGGGTATTTATTAAAACAGACAAGCTCGTTCCAGGTAAGAAAGAGAATGATATCATAAAATTTATTTCTTGTATAGCAAGAGAGAGAGAGAGAGCGAGCGAGCAGAAGGGGCAATGCATGCATGTGTGTGTGTACATGTGTGAGAGAGGAATTCCAAAAGAAAGCTTTATGCTTTACTTAGACTCGTATCTTTTATTCATATATTCAACCTGGACATCAAAAATAAATATTTCTCTTTTTTGCCAGTTGTTAACAAGACTATGTGCATCATTTTGGCCAAAAGTAACCATTATGCCAATTGAATGATTGGACCTTGGCATGCCCTTGTCTGTAGATACTGGAGAAGGGCGACTTGTAGAATTAATTTTTTAACCTTCTAATCTTGCAAATTCAATTTGTGGTTCTCTGGCTGCATATCGACTAATCTCTGTCATGGAATTGATTTTGAAAATGAAATTATGACCTTAACGTGTATGCTCTGAGGGTTTCTGGGTTAATACTGCGATCTGTTGATTAGATTAATTTTTTGTCTGGATTTTTAAATGTCTTTGTGGCATTGGTTTCTTTTTGTCATCCATGAAGGCAAGAGACCCCTCTCTGACTCATACCACAGACACATTAAATATTATAGTATTTTTCTTGGTTTTGTTTTTTAACTTGAAACTGATTGTAACAGGTCTTGCAACTGTTTGGCCGTGTGCCAAAGATTTCTCTTTAAATAACATCATCAGCAAGTCAAAATCTGTCTTTTGGCAATCAAATATGGTGACTGTTATGCCTTTTGAGGGATATTCTTAGTATTTAGACATAATTTGGAAATTTTTCATAGTTTCTTATGTTGTCAGTTTTGGGGATAGCAAGGTATTTTTCCTCCCAAATTTAGCAATGTGTAATGCGTGGTCTTAAAAATTGTATTGTGAAATTGCTGATTGAAAGGTCAAAAATGTACATTTTATACATATATTGGAATTTCCAAAATGGACATTTTCAAAGGGCCAACAGGATTTCAGATTTTTTGTTTCAAGTCTGTAACCAAGTCTGCACTAAAAATTTCATTTTCAGCCTATCTCAACTTCCAATACAGCATTACTCATTCCTTTTTATATCAAACCCCATATTATTGGGAAATAATCATGTTTGATTGTGACAAAGACATTCTTTTTCCCAGATAGGATGCAACACATACATGCTTTATGCTTATAATTATGTTAATGTGATTGAGACTTTGTATCATTATTAGCACTCTGCACGACAAAGGGCAGTGGAAAATATATGTTCACCCTGTGGCTAGATCGAAAAGATGCAATACTGACGAGTGTTGACATGAAATTTTTCATAACCCGTCTTCGGTCTTATAAAGACCTGGGACCTGTTACACAAAAGATTTTTAGACCAAAAGTTGGTACGAGCTTTTGAACAGAAATTTTCTTCTCTTTCAATTCAGTAAGAATTTGAAGTCATGCACAAGAAATGTTGTTTTTTTTTTTAAACAGTAGCTGTCATTTTGTCTCAAAAAGAGAGAGAGAGAGAGAGAGAGAGAGAGAGAGAGAGAGAGAGAGAGAGAGAGAGAGAGAGAGAGAGAGGGGGGGGGGGNCTTTTATGGACATTGTAAAATCTCCTGTCAAAATTCAGTCATTGTATTACTGTTTGAAACAGCTGTCGTAATATTTCTGCTATTCGTATTGAAAAACTGGTGTTACGCGTTGTTTTATAGATTGTCTTCAATATATTTTAGTACATCTCTCTCTCTCTCTCTCTCTCTCTCTCTCTCTCTCTCTCTCTCTCTCTCTCTCTCTCTCTCTCTTAATACAAAGCCTAAACAATAACTAATCATGATATTGTACTTTTACACAAAGTTCGATAAATATTTTTTTAATTTTCTTTTTCTTGGAAAACTGCATTTCATTAATGTAACAATGAATTTAGCTCTGAGCAGTCATGAAAGCCTGTTTTACAAATATTTGAATAAAGCAAAATAATGAAAATGAGAAATAAAAATGGAGGTTTACACTTTGGAATAACACATAAACAGTATTAATGGCCAATGGAAACTAGGGGCAGTATTGCTGTATAGGGCTAATGCAGTAATGCACATTGATATTCTGAACAGCATCAAGAATAATTTATCAACAGAACACCAGCACAATATATTTGTCATGCGTATGTAGTCCCATAGTGTGACCTGATCTTATGTCACTTAATTTGATACTATACACCTGCGTCACCATTGAATGGAGAACAATACAGAAGTGCAATTCAGAATATCTGCCATAAATAAGTTACTCTCCTCAATTTATATACTTAATGATATCTTGTCTATCCTTTTACCCATCAAATCAAGTTTTCATTTAAAAATGTAATTTTCTAGTTCTAGGAATCATTGCTCAGCCCAACCCTGTTTGTTGTTTTATGTTAATGATTTTGATGAACTAATTCAGTTATAAATGTTTCCTTAGCAATTAGATCACCATGTTGCCCTTTATTATTTATTATTTCTGATCCCACTGTCTTCCATATTTCATGGAATCTCGCTTGGTTTTGCATCTTTGACTTCAGGTTATTCCCATTGTTTACTACGCTCATGATCACTTCCCACTATTGCTTGCCATTATCTGTATCTGTAATATTAAACCTGAGTACTTCTTTTACTTGACTTGTTCTAATGTAACTTAATTTAAGAAAAAGACGATCTATACACATATTTGCAGCTTGTTCTTTGAGTATGTATTTTGGGGCCCTTATTAATGATATTATATATCTAAACGGTTTTGCAAAACCCAAGTTTTATGTTATCAGTAGTAAAAATGAAAGTCATACTCTAGAAGTACTGACATTTCACCGTATCCTTTATAAGACAAGCACCATATTTTAGGAGAAAAATTCTCAGATTGTAAATAAATAAATAAATAATAAAAATAAATAAATAAATAATAATGATAATAAAAATAATAAAATAGAATAATAATAATAATGATTAGCATAAATTCTTTTCTGACAGCAATTAGGACAGGTGTTGCTGGTTTGGTTAAAGGTTTTATTTTATTATATTTTATTTTATCAATGGCAAAATGTTACTAGATAACTCACAATTGTACTCCGTAAGTAAAAACTTGTCACCCTGTGTACTTTGCCAAAAGTGTTATTTCAGGAAAAAAGTTTCTCACAACACACACTCAAAAATAAAATTATGTTGAATACTCCTCTGACAGTTATTGTGACTGGTTTTTATGTTTTTGTTAACAACATGTGTAGAATGTTTATGTTCCGTAATGAATGTGGTCGTTTGTTGCGTTTGGTGGTTATGAATGACATCATGCCTAGTCTTCAATCTCGGTCTGTTTTGTTACAGATATGGGTTGAGGTTTTACACCAAAACCCACCGACATGTTTTCTTTATCTCTTATTTTTCTTTACAGGTTTGAGAGAGAGAGATTAAAACACTTACTCGGTTGTTTTTTGCTCATTCTAAAGATATTTACGGAAATGTCATTTCAGGATTTTTTTAAACTATGAAGACATGATTTCAATAGGATTGACCAAAATATACGTGTTATTGTTATCTTGATATTTAATTTTAATAGATGATTAAAATCCATTATTAATTTTTTTGTTCCAGGCATGTGTAAAGGAAGGGTATTTATTAAAACAGACAAGCTCGTTCCAGGTAAGAAAGAGAATGATATAAAATTTACTTCTTGTATAGCAAGATAGAGAGAGAGAGAGAGAGAGAAAGAGCGAGCGAGCGAGCGAGCAGAAGGGGCAATGCATGCATGTGTGTGTGTACACGTGTGAGAGAGGAATTCCAAAAGAAAGCTTTATGCTTTACTTAGACTCGTATCTTTTATTCACATATTCAACCTGGACATCAAAAATAAATATTTCTCTTTTTTGCCAGTTGTTAACAAGACTATGTGCATCATTTTGGCCAAAAGTAACCATTATGCCAATTGAATGATTGGACCTTGGCATGCCCTTGTCTGTAGATACTGGAGAAGGGCGACTTGTAGAATTAATTTTTTAACCTTCTAATCTTGCAAATTCAATTTGTGGTTCTCTGGCTGCATATCGACTAATCTCTGTCATGGAATTGATTTTGAAAATGAAATTATGACCTTAACGTGTATGCTCTGAGGGTTTCTGGGTTAATACTGCGATCTGTTGATTAGATTAATTTTTTGTCTGGATTTTTAAATGTCTTTGTGGCATTGGTTTCTTTTTGTCATCCATGAAGGCAAGAGACCCCTCTCATACCACAGACACATTAAATATTATAGTATTTTTCTTGGTTTTGTTTTTTAACTTGAAACTGATTGTAACAGGTCTTGCAACTGTTTGGCCGTGTGCCAAAGATTTCTCTTTAAATAACATCATCAGCAAGTCAAAATCTGTCTTTTGGCAATCAAATATGGTGACTGTTATGCCTTTTGAGGGATATTCTTAGTATTTAGACATAATTTGGAAATTTTTCATAGTTTCTTATGTTGTCAGTTTTGGGGATAGCAAGGTATTTTTCCTCCCAAATTTAGCAATGTGTAATGCGTGGTCTTAAAAATTGTATTGTGAAATTGCTGATTGAAAGGTCAAAAATGTACATTTTAAACTTATATTGGAAGTTCCAAAATGGACATTTTCAAAGGGCCAACAGGATTTCAGATTTTTTGTTTCAAGTCTGTAACCAAGTCTGCACTAAAAATTTCATTTTCAGCCTATCTCAACTTCCAATACAGCATTACTCATTCCTTTTTATATCAAACCCCATATTATTGGGAAAGAATCATGTTTGATTGTGACAAAGACATTCTTTTTCCCAGATAGGATGCAACACATACATGCTTTATGCTTATAATTATGTGAATGTGATTGAGACTTTGTATCATTATTAGCACTCTGCACGACAAAGGGCAGTGGAAAATATATGTTCACCCTGTGGCTAGATCGAAAAGATGCAATACTGACGAGTGTTGACATGAAATTTTTCATAACCCGTCTTCAGTCTTATGAAGACCTACGACCTGTTACACAAAAGATTTTGAGACCGAAAGTTGGTCAGAGCTTTTGAACAGAAATTTTCTTCTCTTTCAATTTGGTAGGAATTTGCAGTCATTCAGAAGAATTTTTTTTTAAACAGTAGCTGTCATTTTCTCTAAAAAACAGAGAGAGAGAAGGAAATAAGTTTTTTATTATAAGTGGACTTCTTATTTTTCAACAGGCTCAATATTTTATTTCAGGGGACTGCTACAGATTCCTTTTGGTTCAAAAGTAGACTAGAAATTTTGGTCTTTAAGTTAAGACCAACTGTAAGACTTGTGTTCTTTTATGAAACAGGCCCCAGATTGAGTCTGTATCTGATCAAGCCTGATGAGCCATTCTAGACTGGTTCATCACTGATCTAAATCATGATTCGTGTCAATGGGGCATTTAGAAATAATATGGTTTCTTTGGCTAGATAGATAAGAGGCCATCACCTTTTTATGAAAAGACTGAATGAGAGTTTGATGTGCTTAGACACGCAGAGACATGGGATGGAAACGTGAACATGGCTCACTTGGGGATTACTGTACATATTGCTTTTCATTTCGGATGTAGGCTGCAAAATGTTTAGGGTCATTGGAAATGTGTCTGTCTGTTTTCTTCAGTTCGGATACTCTCTTGGAGGCATCTTCCAGTATATAAAATGCTCAGTCTCTCTCTCTCTCTCCTTTTCAGATCTTTCCTTTCTTCCACCTCTCTCTCTCTCTCTCTCTCTCATCCATGATTGTCTGATTCCACAAGGGTTTTAGCTGATTGATCAAGTCCTACATACAGTAGATGACTAGTCTGCGGAACAAAGCGCAGAGACCAGATGTTGTCCCATGCCAGCTTAAGCAACCCTTCCTGCTTCCTCCTGGGGGAAGAATCAGGAAAGAACATTACCCAACCATTTCCTTTACTTGCTTTTCTGGGAGAATAATTTTTTTTTACTTGGTGTTAAATCCATACTGGTTCAGATTCAAATCATATCATCATCAGTATTCCATGAT
>NW_019773548.1:159508-189202 GCF_001039355.2 Lingula anatina
CTCATCCATGATTGTCTGATTCCACAAGGGTTTTAGCTGATTGATCCAGTCCTACGCACAGTAGATGACTAGTCTGCGGAACAAAGCGCAGAGACCAGATGTCGTCCCATGCCAGCTTAAGCAACCCTTCCTGCTTCCTCCTGGGGGAAGAATCAGGAAAGAACATTACCCAACCATTTCCTTTACTTGCTTTTCTGGGAGAATAATTTTTTTTTTACTTGGTGTTAAATCCATACTGGTTCAGACTCAAATCATATCATCATCAGTATTCCATGATTGGGGGTGGGGTGGGGGGGGGGGGGTCAGAAAAATTGGACCTTTTTATTAGAAATCTATCTGTGATCATAGAACCAAGAACAAATTTTGGTTCAGACTGGAACTTTTCCTTTTCCTGGCCAAAAGGGTGGAACTTGCATTAAATATTTTGCATGGGAGTTGTGCAGTATGGCACTAATTGGTGCAGACACTTTATTTTGAAGCTTCCATTTAGCTGTCAGATGATGTCATCTGAACGTGACCTGGGCAGAATTAAGGAAAAATCCCTTTCCGGCTACACTGCCTTCCTCCTCTTGCTAAAACGCCCTGCGTTCCCTGGAGAAATCAGTTGATGGACTCGTCAAACTCCGCTTAGAGTGAGTCTGGTTTCAGTTTGAAAGCTCAGATGCACTTCATCAATTAATAGCAGTGGAGACCATTATTTGTTCATCTAAATAATAAATACGGGCCTATGAATGGGGCTTTTATGCAGCATCCAGTTAATGCACATACAATGATATTCTGGGAATGAACTGACAATGGTGAAAGCAGATGGGTTCCGATGATATAGCCTTAGACTGTTGTGTGGTGGGTACATGTGTTATTTGAAAGGTTTCTGACTGATGGAGTAATTGTCAGTATGAATGATGAAGATGACTTGCAGAAAGGCTTTTGTATTCTGCATATTTTGTAGTCTCAGATTTGTTACATTTTGTTATATGTACTCTGCTCTTTCCTATTACCATTGTTTTTTTTTTTTTTTTTAATTTTTATTCTTTTTTTTTGTGCATATATTTAAATAAATGCCACTTCTAGAAAAAGGAATTTGACCCAAGGTACTTAGGTCCATTTATATTTTTGTTGGTAAATAAATGAATATTGTTAATATTTATCATAGATTTTTTTTTTTTTTGAAATGTTGGTTGTTTGACAGGAAAAATTAAGCTCCTTTAATTAGATCTCCAAAAAAACTTCAGAGACCTCTAATCTGCTTGAAAAAAAAGAAATGCACTTCCGTCAGTTAATAATAACACAGTCCATTATTAGTTTATCCAAAACAAACTTACACCCCATTTCCATAAATTTTTAGATCGATCTATCCCTGTGGGGAGTCTCACTAGATTACTGTCAGCTTGGCCGGCTTAAGCGTCTGTCCCGCCTACTAAAAGCTGTAAGGGGGTAATTAAATATGGTGCCCGCTCGGCTGACTGCAATTTAGCGTAAACCCCCAGGGAGTTAGGTCGATCTAAATCTTAATCTTTAGGTCGATCTAAATCTCTGGGAATGCACCCATAGATACCACCATCCAGTATTGATAAAATTTAAAAAGTCTTTAGTCAACATTATTTTATTTTATTTTATTATTTTATTTTATTTTATTTTATTTTGTTTCAGAGATGGAGAAGAAGGTACTTTAAGCTCAAAGGCAGAAAACTCTACTATGCAAAGGATACTAAGGTAATACTGACAGGTCCATGCACACACAAGAAATAAAATACATGTTCTGAATTAGTTTTCCTGGTGATAAACAGAGCAGGAAACTTTTAAAGATTGCCAGCCTTAATGGGGGGTCTTTTTCGTTTTATTCCGCAAGTGTGTGTACTAGTACACACATGCACATGTGTGAGCACACAGCACAGTGGCCACTGTAAGGCCTACAGAATCAGTTGAACACACATATATAATTTTAGAAATAGCATACAGTTAATACACCTTTATTATACCTGTATATTAACTGTATGCGATTTCTAAATTGAAAATTATCAAACACAAGCTGAAATCTTTCATACTATTAGCTTATGACCAACCTGGACATAGGCCTTCATCAGAATGATATGAGTAGATGTTACTCACTGACCGCTAGGTGGTATAGCGGTCAGGACCCTGTTATAAATGTCAGGTAGATCGACCAGCTGTCCCTATTCATGGGTGGCTGGTGACGGCTGATGTTGATAGCCTCTCGTATCTCGCATGAGATGTCAGATGACTGGGATTCAAGGATTTGGGTTGAATTCCAGTCAGTGCTGTGTCCAGTGTCTATAACATGTTCAGAAATGGCATAAAAGATTTAAGCTAACAGTGCGAAAGATTTTCAGCTTGTGATTGATAATTTTCATGTATGATCCAACTACCAAGCTAATGAACATTTTGACTCATGTGATTTCTTGTTTTGTACAGTCTGTGATCTAAATTGAACACACATACATAATGGTGTATTAACTGTATATGATTTCTCGTTTTGTACAGTCTGTGATCTTCAATGAAATAGACCTGACAGATCTCAGCCTAGCAGAGTGCAGTATTAAGAATGTTAATCACAGCTTTCAGGTAAGTGGCATTGCGTTAGGTGAGACATTGTACTTTGTCATATGACATTTTAGTCAAGTGTGACATAGGGACCATTTGCATAACCCTATCGCCTTAGCAGGATTAATCCATCTCCAAAGGGATTCTCGCTAAGTTGCATTTAGTTTAAGCATGCTTGAAAGTTACTTACCCCCTAGCAGCTTCAGTGGGCATGACAGACATTTTAGCTGCTTAAACTGAGTGCAATTTGGCAAGAATCCCCTTGGAGTTAGGCTGTATTCCCAGAGCTTTTAGATCGATCTATCCCCGCGGGGAGTCTCACTAGATTACTATCAGATAATCCGGCTTAAATGTCCGTCCTGCCTACTACAAGCTATAAGGGGGTAATTAACTTTCGTGCCCGCTCGGCTGACAGCTATTTAGCGTGAACCCCCAGGGAGTTAGGTCGATCTAAAGTAGATCGATCTAATCTCTGGAAATGGGGTCTTAGACTGATCCTGTTAGTATGACAGGTTTATGGGAACCTGGGGTAGAACTAACACACAAATGCTAAAAACTGACTTAAATTGGCTAGACAAAATGGGTTGGTTTTGACTTATTTTAGTCAAATTTAAACCATTTGGAGAAAAAAAGTGATGAAAAAATAATAATTTGGCGAAATGAAAAAAAAAATTCCTAGCGCAACCCCAGGGAACCCATTCATAGTATTTGTAAAGACACTACTGGTTATGACATTGTATTAGTTGTGACATTGAAGTTTGTGTGACCTTGTGTTAAGTTTGACGATGTGCTGCATGTGACATTGTGGGGTGTGCCACAGTGCGCTTGGTGTGATTATTTTGTTCCTTGTGGCATCCTGTTGATGATGAAACAATTTAATGTGAAGGATATTGGTCTACCACAGTGCAGTGTGAAATCTGTTTAACACAGCTTTCTGTCATGTTGCATTTTGCCAGATGTGATACATTGACTTAATTGGTGCTAGTTGCGACACATTCAAACACTCAAGCTTTAAGTGAAAAATAGCTGGCCTAGGGATTTGCCGTGTATTAATATAATTGGTACTGTAAAATTTTTCCCCTTTTTAGGGGGTAATACAATATATTCTAACATTTCAGATCATCACCCCATTCCGTAACTTGATAGTATGTGCGGACTCGCGGAAGGAGATGGAAGACTGGATACAGGCTCTTAGAATATCTGGCAACAGAGAGTTTTATGAGGTAATGTATGAGGAATTGTGTGTTGGTGGAAGAAGTGGATATGTTGAAAATATTAAAGGAGAATGAAGTCTGGATATAGGCTCTAAGGGACAATTCCCATAACCCTATTGCACTAGCTGGATCGTGCTAACTCCTGGGGGATTCTTTCAAAATTGCATTTAGTTTAAACAGCTTAAATGTCTGTCAAGCCCCCTCATAACTTGAAGTGGGTAACTTCATGTTACGAGGGGTAAAGTCGAGAAAATTTTGTGGTCCATGATGTTGTAGGGACTGGCTATGGGGAAGGTGAAGGAGCCAGTAAATCTGGTTTCCTGTTAGATCTTTCTAGGTATAGGAATGGGGTCCAAGTATAGGGGGGTTTAGGTATAAGGGAATGTTTATGAAATAAGGGGAGGTGGGTAAAGGAACAGGTGGGTTGGGGTGGGAGGGGGGGTTGAAGAAGATGAAGTACTGGATAGAGGCACGAAGTACTCTCAAGTTCCAAATAATTGTACTGTGTGGAAAAATCTTCAAAAATTAATAATTGTACTGTCCGAATAATTGTACCATGTAGAAAAATGTTTGAAAATTAATAATTGTGCTGTGCGGAATATTTGTACTGAATGGCTGCTTATGAGAGTGGGGGTTGAAATGAAATACTGTTGTCACTGAGAGTAAGAAAAAAAATTGTGAAGAGGCTTGGTTAAAAGACTGGGAAAATTTAAGCTAAGCAATTTAATTTTTTAATTTTTATTTTTTTAATTTTTTTATTTATTTATTTTTTTATTATTATTATTATTTTTTTTTTTTTGCAGTATTATTTAGTTGGCTGAAGGTTTCAACAAAAATGGCTTAATACTTTTTGTGAAACACGCACATGGTAAACAAAAGTCTTGTAGGCTTGTAACCAAGGCATTTCTGTTTTATTGACAGTCTACCTGTTTGAGATTCATGCCAAAATGGATAAGAACGTCACTATGATTTACTCTCAAATGTTTTGTGAGTGATTGAAAAAAATTATAATTTCCTCTGCCTTATCTGTACTTATTATTTTCCTTCCCAGAACTTAATGATTCTTTTATTTGACCTTATCATCAGAAACATCACATTTTTACCACTCATGCATTTTTATCATTAAAGAAATGAAAAAATGGCTCAGTAAATTGACATACACTGATATGATTTTAATTTCACTTTTGCATAATATCAACTTAGGCAGGTGAACAGGCTTTGTTTGATTTGTGGTGTGGTATTGTCTTTTCTCTCCCTGGGGGAGAGGTGGGGGGGGGGGTTGTAGGGAGAGAGAGAAATAGAAGGAGAGAGAGAGAATTGCTGAAAAGACTTGATTAAAATTTATAAATTACCAATATGTGAACCACTTGCCAGTTTTCCATTTTTCCATCCCTTTTCTTTTTCTGTTCGAACCCTATGCCTATTTGTGTCTGGAATCTTCATTGAGCATCAGCTGTCATGAGATAGAAAAAGAAATTAATAAAAACACCAGAAAAAAAGAAAAGATATACGCAAATAGATTTTGGCATGATATTCATATAAAAGACGTGAAGGCTAAGTAGAAATAAATTGTTTTATGTTCAGATGAGGATGGTACGAGGGAATAATTATGCAATAATCTCATAGTTTTTTTTTCTTTTTGAATGAGTCATTCAAAACATGCAAGTTCTTCTAAATAGATGTTGGACAGAGACAAAGAGAAAAATATTCGATACTTTGACAACAATATCACTTTGGGGATGAGCAGAGATTAGAGAGTTACGTTACCATTTTTTGTACCACCATTGTTTATGCTGGTGGGATATTGTATTTGGTCTAGAACTACATAGTACTGCCTCCGCCAGCCTTGTCCTGTAAGGTACAAGTCTCCATTACCACGTACATCACCTCAATAACTACGGAGACCAGTGGAATTAGGTTTCACGTTATTTTAACAAGTTGAATGTGAAAGATATCACTCAAAACCAACAGAAATGTTTTAAAAATTGTAGATTTCTAATCTGACCTTGAATTTGACCCTTGACCTAATTTCCAGGTTCAGATGGGATGAAATTTTGATTTTTTTTTTAGTCTGTGTGTAAAATAGTGTGTTTGTCCTGATTTTCAGCAACTTTACAGACCTATACAGTTATATTACTGTAAAAACTTGCACTTGTGGTCTTCTTTCTGGTCTGTGAATATGGAGTCAATTGGTGCATTTTCACAGATGTAGTAGCTGTTGCATGCTGAAATTAAAAATTTACTAATGATGGTTTCTGTAACAGCGAGAGACTCCATGTTCATTGTATTTCGTAGAGTGCACCTAGCAAAATATTGAGATTCTGGAAGGAATTCAGAAGGAAACGAATATTAAGTCGAACACATACACATGTGCAGTATCTGGAAAAACGGGCATGTATAAAGAGACATTTTGTGGAAAGAGAAAGAGAGAGTTGAGAAGCAATTTTACAGTCAATCAGGATAGTGGAAAAGGAAGTGAGAGAGAGAGAGAAGAGGAAGGGAGAGCCCTTCCGCATTACTTTTATGAGCCAGAGTTATTTTTACAAACTCTTCCTACTTGTACATAATCAGCAGCTGCAGGTGCACTGGGTACATAATTATATAAGTAGACTGAGCTCAGCTATTAATAACAGCAACACCTACTTGTCTCCCTTTTGAATCCTACCTCAGCTGAGAGAATTATTGACCGATATCTTCTATTGCAAAAAATAATTGGATTCACACTCTATGTTGGCAGGTGAATGTGACTAATTTTTTTCTCCAGAACCACCCTGTGAAGACCAAGATTTTATTGGGTTTAGGTATTTTAATTGAGGCGGCATGCGAGGATTGTACTTGCTCCTTGCCGTTTTGATGATAGGAACCAATTAAACACATCAAGGTCTATACACATGAGTGAGCATTTCTTTCAGCTTTCCAAAAGTCGTCGGTCAAGATGTTGTTAGTCAACCTAGAAACTATCACAGCTCCTGTTATGTAAGAGTTAAAGACCTGAAAAATGTACAGTAATTACTTGATCTTTTCTATGGGGGACAATTGTGAATTTAACAGTCATAATTTCTTAAAATTAGAACATTCCTATTGAGTAGGAGCAACAAATTTAAAAGGCAGGCTACTTTGTCGTTCTTTTACATTCAGTTAAAGCACTACAAATGCTGTATAGAAATATAATTTTTGTGATTATAAAATTATGTATCTGAAAGCTTTATAATTTTTTCCATTGAAAAAATGGAATAAAAACCGTAGTTCATAACTTGTTAGATAAGATATGAAATACAACGTCACAGGTGTTAAGGCTCGGCAGTCTGATGCAGACTTTTCCCCTAGCTCAATATGATACGTGCAGCCAATATGATACCTGCTCTTTGGCTTAGTTTTGTTTCCAGGATTATTTCTCCAACAGAATCTTGTGGCACACTCCATAGAAGGCCGTGCAACATAATGATTAGATGCGTCTGCCTATAGCAGTCCCTGAGGCCATAGCTGTGATTAGTTGGGAAATTTGTACGAAACACTGCTGATATGTTCAGATAACATGCAAATAATTATGGAGATTTGAAAATGAAATAGCTGACATCACACCTGATAACTGAACTAAGATGTCAAATTTGAATGTCTCTGTGTTATCGAATTGTATGGTGATATCGTGCAACAAGTTTTTTGATAGCAAACAGCAATCCTGACATGACCCCTGTGGCATAGTGCAGATAAGGCCAGTTAATAAATTGACAATTTAAGAGATAAGATTATAGATACTGGGATATTGTTTGTAGGCACAATTTATATAACACTCAGAAAAAGCGATAAGGGTTGTCAGTTTTACAAAAGGACTTTAATCTTTTAAAACAATCAGTGATGCTAACGGAAAGACCAATTTTTCAGTCCTTGTTGACCCCAAGTTTTGAGTGGTTGGTAACATAAAAAGGACTTGGGTCTTAAAATAGGTGGTCTTAGACCCCATTCTTGTACCTAGTATTGACCCATCTTCGAGGGGTTTCTTGCTAAATTACATTCAGCTTAAGCAGCTCTGATGTCTGGCACGCCTACTGAAGGTGTTATTGGGTAATACGCTATCATTTAGCAGGTGTGCCAGACATCTAAGCCGCTTAATCTGAATTCAGTTTAGCGAGAAACCCCTCGGAGATGGGTCGATCATGCTAGATCAATCTATGTATGGGAACAGGGTCTTAACCTGAACTCTGAGTACTTCTGTGTGACACCTTAAGTTATTTGGTTGAGCATGGGTGGATCAGGACACGTTTTCTTTTCCCTTCCAGCCTGGTATTGAGCATCGCGCAATGATGTCAGGACAGCATCACTGGTACGCATGTTCGCATGCACGACCAACGTACTGTAACGTGTGCAGGGAAGCTTTGTCTGGTGTCACGTCCCATGGACTCTCTTGTGAAGGTAAGTCATGAGCCTTGGAGGCAGGGTTGAGATATTTCTATCTATCAGCGGATTTCTGATTTTTTGGGAGCCAAAAATACCATAGGTCTAGCCGCCCCCTTGTATCCAATGCCATATTTTCCAACTTTTTCACTAAACTACAGTCTCATTTCTGCAGTGAAATATGAATGAATTTTAAAAAAAGTCTTATTTGACAGTGATAAAACCTTGCAAGAAATGAGAGCAACTGAAACTTAGCTAGCAGAATTGGCTCAGTCCTCTTTTGAACAAATGCCTAATCCATTTATAAGCCCTGAATTATGCTAGTATTTCAGTATCTGATTTTATAGAATCTGATGTAATGAATCGTTAATCAAAATTTTTTTTCAACAATATTACCACCTAGGAAATGAAACCTTTTTAGACTAACTTCAACTGAGTTGACAATATTTTGAATTCGGGTCCATCTAAGTAAGGTCAGTTGTCTCTTGTTATAAACCACCTCTGCTAGCTGTCGGATCATGTTAAGCTCATTACAAGCAATGGATTAAGTAAACGATATGCCGTTGTTTGAGAAGGCGTTTTGAAGAGAACAAAAAGATTACATTTCCTGCTTATTGTATCCTTATCATACGCCGATACCAGCCTTCAGGGATCAATCATCTTCACAAGGGCCAACCCAATTTCAAAGGAAATATGCCTAGTTACATGATCCATTGGCCTGCACTTCCTGCTAGTTCATTTTCAAGAATTTTTCATGAGACCATCTTACTGTGACTTAAATAATTTAATAAAATGGTGATGATTATTCAAAGATGACAACCCAGAGGTTGAAGTTTTATATAAGGGGAATTTTTATTTTACTTTAGTGAATACAAGTAGAAAAAATTAGATAAAAATGAATTTATCACCAGAAGAAAGAAAAAAATGGTGCAATTGAATTGGAGCCGAGTTGACGTGATATTAATTTAACAGATGTGTAACTAGAGGGATTATGTTCAGGAGGTGGATAATATTAGGTAATCATTTATGTATAAATTTACATTAAAGGATATGTGATAAACATTTGCAGAGATGATACAATTTACATTAAAATGTTTTTTTTACTCCAGTCTGTAAGTTTAAGGCCCACAAAAGGTGCGCCGTGCGTGCGAACAGTACGTGTAAGTGGACCACGCTGGCAGCAGTGGGAAAAGATATCATCGAGGATGAGGATGGGGTGAGTATCGGGAGGAAGAAAGCGAAAACACACAACTGGCTGTGCCAAGTCCCAAAAATTACGGTTATCTTTATTAAATTTTCAGTGGAATATATAATACAGTGACATATGTTAATGTAATTGCTTCAGATATATACCACTTCCTATTTCAACTGTACACCTCTTGTAGACGTCCCTTCTATGTACCCAAACATAAACATATACTGTGACAATGTTTTCATAAAATTTTGTAAGGAGATCAACGCCACATCACTGCCCCATCTGACACTAACACCCCATTTCCATAGATTTTTAGATCGATCTATCCCTGTGGGGAGTCTCACTAGATTACTGTCAGCTTGGCCGGCTTAAGCGTCTGTCCCGCCTACCAAAAGCTGTAAGGGGGTAATTAACTATGGTGCCCGATCGGCTGACTGCAATTTAGCGTGAACCCCCAGGGAGTTAGGTCGATCTAAAACTTAATCTTTAGATCGATCTAAATCTCTGGAAAGCACCCTAAAACACTATACTCTATCATATAAGTACTGATATGGTATGTTCTGATAGGAAAAGACACTGGCACAACCAGGCACATTTGTTGTGTCACATCTAACGCATTATGATTAGTACATTGCCCTACATTTGAGAGCTTGTGCAAATTTCATATCAGTTTACTAATTCCTGAGGACAGGACATTAACTGTTGCAGATGTTTAAATAAGTAGAATCTTATTCGCAAAGCTTTCAATTCGTACAAAGTTACAAAGTTTGCATGTTCCAATTCTCTTGGAAAATATTACTCACTCCTATCACAATATATGTCACAACTAATGGAGAACTTTTTACGATAACTTGACATTTGTTACATTTTACACTTAGCAGTATAGTTTATATGCAAATAGTTTGACATATACCATGCACTGACACTTTGTGACCAACTACTACATATACTGTTGAATTGGCTGGATAAACATTATGGTAATTATAATAAAAAAAAACTCCTGTTCCCTCCAGGCCATCTCGATGCCCCACCAGTGGTTGGAAGGGAACCTCCCAGTGAGTGCCAAATGTGTAGTTTGTGATAAAACATGTGGCAGTGTCCTCAGGTTACAAGACTGGAGATGTCTCTGGTGTAAAGCTATGGTAAGTCCTCCTCCTGCTCTCCTCTCATACGGCAGGGTTTTTAAAATCCATGACTGATAACAGATGTCATTATTGCAATTACCAATATCAAAATTGTTGTCAAACTAATATTTGCCTTAAAAGAAATGTATTGAAAGTTAATGACCATTTTCTTTAGAGTTGTCAAATAGTTTACTGTCCTAGTTTGACAGTGTGCACTGACTATACTATGTGATACACCATGTAGAATATTGTTTATAATTTAACCACACATTTTGAAGGTCCATACCTCTTGTCGGGAGACGTACCCCAAGCGATGCCCCCTAGGGCAGTGTCGTGTGTCTATTTTGCCGCCAATAGCCATTAACAACATAGACTCGGATGGCTACTGGGAGGCCATGAGACCCCCAGGGACCAGCCCCCTACTTGTGTTCATTAACTCTAAAAGTGGGGACAACCAGGTCAGTAACATAATCTAGGTCTTGGTGACCTACATATAATCTAGGTCACTTTGATCTACTTGCAGATTTCATCCACATATGTGAAAAGTATTTAATTTGATCCTTACCTTGATGGGTGTAGATTCAGTATTTAAGCAAATCAGATTATTATTTTTTTAATAATTAAAAAATTGACTTAAACTCATAAATAATACTGCATAATTTCTTCTTAAAGATTGTTTGATGTTCTTTAATTTTTTGATGCACTATAACTATCAGTTGATAGAATGCAAGAATTTTGAAGCAGCATTTCCTCTTCATTTTTTGACATTTCAAAAAAATTATTTTCCCAGGGGGTGAAGTTCTTGCGACGGTTCAAGCAGTTGCTGAATCCTGCTCAGGTGTTTGATCTCATGAATGGAGGGCCAAAAGTGGGGTTAGTTTAAATATACATTGATAATTAAGCCATATAAATGAATACATGTTTGGTGATAGCAACTTGTACCAGAAGAAAGGCTTATGTGGTTGAATTAATAATTAGTCATTTTGAATATATAAAATAGAGATCACTTTGAGAGCACATACCTCTGGCATGGCAATATGTAATAATAAAAAAAAAAAAACTTAAAAATCAATTCAATATATTAGGAGCTTAGGACTCAGTGAAATTAAAATCGTATCTCATGAGTGGTTAGTCACCAATTTTTAATGTGCATGATTCTATTTTATCTTTCCAGTCTTCGTCTATTCCAAAATTTTGACCCATTCCGCATCCTGGTATGTGGTGGTGACGGCAGCATGGGCTGGGTGCTGTCGGAAATAGACAAGATGGAGCTTCACAAACAGGTATGGAATAGGCCTCAGCACGAATATACACCTGACCAAATCCTAAAACATCTTTATTTTTAATAGTTGTAAAGTATCATTAACTATATAAGATACGGTACATATTTAAGCAAATATTGATGGATACTGCACTCAATGTTCATTACTTATTTACACTGAAGATTTCCCCAACACATTACATAGTTTTTGGTGCATACTAAGTTAATTCTTAGACCCTGGTTACCCGAAGGGTCAGAAAAAAAAAATCTTTTTGGCACAGAATTTATATATTGAATTTATTTTAACTTATTTATTTTATCCATTTTTTCATTCATCTTTTAAAGGTGGTTAAATAAATAAATAAATATGATTCTTTTCAGTGTCAGGTTGGAGTGCTCCCCCTGGGTACAGGCAATGACTTGGCCCGTGTGTTGGGATGGGGCGGTGCCCTGGATGACGACACACAGCTCCCGGCCGTGCTGGAGAAACTCGAACACTCTCAGATTAAAATGCTGGATCGCTGGTCAATCATGACTTATGAGGCCTCCATGCCGCCTCCAAGGTCGTTACTGATGCAGGCAGACCCTATCTCAGTGTACGAAGACTCCGTGGCCAATCATTTATCTAAAATACTGCATTCCGATGACCACGGGGTTGTCATTCACTCTGCCAAGTAAGTGGTGTTTAATGCATGTTTTTATGATGATGTCCGATTTCAGGATTTTACTGGATCTTTTCAATGGGCAGAAATTATCAAACTTACATACTTTTATAATTACAAAACCTATTTATCTGTTTGGCATTTGTGGTGTTTTAACTGTATAGGATAGGACTCGGAGTAGCCTGCATTTCAATTTTGTTGCTACTACCGGAAAAAAATTAAAATGGTAATACGATGCTGAAGGTCACAGGTGAAGATATGTGAAACATGAAATGAAAAATCTAAATAAAAAATTGTTAAGGAATCTTAATGGCACATGGGCACATAAAGGACTGTAGAAATGGTTAGGAAAGTAAAAAGAAATTAAACTGTAAGGGATACTCTGCTAAAGTAATTCTATTTAAAAAGAAAGTAAATTCTGAAATGGGTCCTTGACAACAGCCATATTGCTAATCTCGGAGTCCATTTTTTTTCCTCCAGAGTCCTGTGTCAGACAGTGAAGGACTTTGTAGCCACAGTGGGCAAGGCATACGATGACCATGAAGAAGGTGAAGACTCTATCTCTAACAAGGTCAGTCCCTCTCCTCCTAGATTTTTTTCAAAACATGCTTTTTCCCTGTTTATGTTTTTATATTTATTGATTGATTGATTGATACATTTTTGATAATCCCAGGTTGACAAGATTCACAAAGAATTATTTCTTTTTCAGTATAGAAGATGTTATCAGTTACTGTTTAATTCTCAAAGATTATAAAATGTTACCTTCCTCTTTTTCCTCTCATTGCAGTGTACAATATTGAATGAAAAACTGAATTCCTTGCTACAAACTTTAAATGAGGAAGCCGCGGCCAGTGAGTCACAGTCCAAGCACAAAGTAAGCAGTTATTTATAGAATGTAGGTCACTTTGACCTAATTTACAAGGACCAGTCAGTTCCAAGTGGTATGTGTAGAATATAGGTCACATTCAACTATATGTCTATGTTCAGTTTCATTTATCAAGCAACCTTTGGAATTAGGTTGCACTGACATCTCGTACACAGACTTGCAAGGATTCCAATCCTGGGGCATTTTTCTCTAAGTTGAATGTATTAACTTACAAAATTATTTAACTATAATATCGATATTATTTGGGTGTTGCATAGTTCATCTTCATTGTAGAAATCTCAACAGTCCTCTCATGTGACCTCCCATTTGACCTCCCATGTGACCTCTGACCCAAGCTGTGATACAGAGGACCCGGAACATTTGGAGCAAGACATTGTACCAGAGGGAATCACAAAACCAAAGAATATCAAATCAGTGAGTACTTCAGTCCATTAATTGCTACATCAGTAAAAGATACACTGTTAAATATTTGGAGTAAATGTGAAGTTGATCCCCCCCCCCAAAAAAAAAAAATAATAAATAATAATAATAATTATTATTCTTATAAAAATAATAATAATATCAAAAATAAATAGTTATAATTATAATGAAAATAATAATGAATTAGGGGAACCAGACATATTAAGAATTGGCAATTGAGATATTTGAGAATTGTGTAAGTGAGAACTAAAAGTGTAGACCAGCTTTCAGTCAGATGTTTTTAAGTGAAACTGTCCTGTGATGTTTCAGGCTATTTTCAAGCCTCGTGACGCACTGATGTCTAGAGCAAACAGCTTGAAGAAGGCCATTAGACAAATCATTGAACACACAGAGAGAGGTTAGTGCAGGCGAGATGTGTCTTGTAATTTTACAAGTATAAAAATTATAGTTACCTTTTGATCATTATCATTATGGAGTAAATGTGATGTTGACCCCCCTCCAAAAAAAGTAATAATAATATTAATAATAATAATTATAATAATGAATTAGGGGAGCCAGACTTTATAAGAATTGGAATGAATATCTAGGGGTTTTTTTTCCTTTTATTTTCAGCTGTTGATGAGCAGAATGAACAAACAAAAGTCATGGAGGAGAAGCTGGCCCACCTGACAATCACCCCCCCATCGCCTATGCACATCTCTGACCTGGCACATTTAGCAGCAGACAATCGTGGTCGCACCTCGTCGACGGGGTCACGCACATCCCAGTCCCAGTCTATGATGAACCTCTCAGTTCCGCCTAAATATTCCCCAGCTGTCTCGCCAAAACTGAGCCGGTCACCTGGTGCAGCAAAGAAAAGAATTGGTATGTTTTGTATTTAAAAAAAAATTCTTTTTTTAAATTTTAAGCTGACATATGACAACAGTTTGCAAGAGCAGATGCTTAAAATTTCCTCCTGAAAAGCAGTCTTTTAACAAGCTTGTTTTAAATTTTCCAAGCAACAAATATCTTTTTTTTTAAACCAGTTTACTGTAGTTATAAATCAAGTGTGTTCACCACCAACTTTGGGAGTAAGTTTTGTCCTCTGACTCAAAAGAATAACTCATCCTTAGATTTTCACAATTAATCACCCAAACATCTGTTCCTAAGATTGCTTATATATTCTTTGACTACATGCCAAAAAACAATTTGGGAAAATTACTGATGAGTTTTTAATGACAGATAATAGTATTTTCCACTTTGGTTTGCCTCTACAACATCAAGCATAAGCCTCTCCAACCAAATACGTGCTTTGCAATAATAAATAAGTCACCCAGGGACCCCTTTTACTTAAAGGGACCCCTTGAACTTAAGACCAAACATTGGTCTCAACTTTTAGTCTAAAATTTAGTTTAATTTACTTCAAGATAGTGGTCTTAATCAGTAGCTCTTCATTTGTGTATACTGTATTATTTAGCTGAAATAAGACTGATTTAGACTGAAGAGCCAAAGTAGACTAAAATTTTGTTTTTTAAGCTCAGACCAATTTTTTGTCTAAAGTTGTTTTGTGAAATGAGGCCCCATAGGGACCAGTTTCATCGCAGCTGTTGCTATTAGGGAACCAGGGGAACCTGGTGAACCAGGTCTCTGCGGTAGAATAAGCAGTGCTGTCGGGCCACGTTTCACAAAGAAAAACTGAAAAGACAATCTTAGTAAAGCTGAGTTGCATTTCACTATTAATTTTTGGGGTTGCTAGACTGAGACTTTGAGTCAAATTGACCCTTACTCTTGACACTTATTTTCACTCAGGGTGATTTAGTAAGTTAACTACATAATGGGCTAATTATTTGAAAAAGGGTCAAAATTTTTTTAATTCTTGCGAACTAGTTATCTGTAAAAACTCAAATTTTGATTAATATTCTTTGTGAAACGTGGACCTTGGACTTTCAGATTTGATGGCTCACTCTTTCCCGCACAAAATGGGCACAATATGAAATCTTCCCTTGTTTTGCACACACTTCTTAAAGAGCACATGATCATCTATATTGCCTGTCACTTAATGCCTCTCTTTTGAGTGACTTTTTCTGTCATCTCTCGAATGGCTCCATGCTATGGAATAACCAGAATTAGACAGGGGAAAGGTGAAGCCACTATGAAGAGTATTTATACCATGTGGGACTGGTTTGATCCAAATGATTTCATGTACTGAAAAAAAAAAAAAAAAAATATTTCCATTTCTTGATACAGAAGAAACCATAAGAGGATTCATCATTTTGTATTCAAAAAAAAAAAAAAAGAAAAAAAAGTGCAGTGTATCATCTTATGTAGACACTGACATACCTCATATTAAAATCAACATTTCATTTTAATGAGATGAGTCATGATCTTTGAATGATGTAATACAATCAGCTCTTTTCCCCTATGAAAACTTGTGGATTGCACCTCCCCCACTTGTGTGAATACACCACTAGTCTAGATCAGACAAGCTTGTTCTGCTGCTAGCTTCATGCCACCAATTGATCATATTTTGATTAAATTTTCCTCAGCGTGCTTATAGTTATAAATCAATCCTACTCGGAATGTAACATCTTTTGAGTGTGAGTGATTGCACCCTCAACCTCCCTCTAGCTTTTAGCCATGATTTTGCAGAGTCTTCTAAATCCCCCTCCATGGCCTCGAGGCGAATTAGCTCTATGAGCACCTTTAACCGGTCCGCTAGTCTGGGCTCAAACCTGTGCACGCGCGACCGCAGCCCAGAGAGTTCTCCACTACCCTTACCTACTCTGGGTGCACCTGTCTTTCCTATGCTCCCAAGTAAGTATTGTCTAATAGTTTAGGAAGACAAAAGGGGAGTCCGTTTCGAAAAGGAGCTCTAGCCTGAAAAAAAAAAAAAAGGAAAAATGTCTTGGTCCCAGTTTCACAAAAAAACTTAAGTTAGTTCCCTAGCTAAGTTGACTGGGATTTCCATGAATTCCGGGATTTACACTGCTCCTGATAAGGTAAGATGTGTCCATACGACCATGTAACCTTGGTAATGAGGTTGGTAGCCAGGGAAACTAAAATAATTTTTTTTTTTTTTTTTTTTTGTGAAACTGGGGCCAAGATGTCTTCTTTTTAAGCTAAAGCTCTTTTTGGTAAACAGGCCTGCAGGTGAGAGGAGGGGTAAGAAGGCATTCCCAGTGGTCTGTTCTTCAGATTTCCTCAGGTTGACTTGTAAGTTAAAGATATGTGGGAAGCTATCAGAAATAGTTACATTACTGATGCAATTTATTCAGATTCCATCTTGAATTTGGCTACCATTTTGTTTCTTTATCAAGATTCCATCTTGGATTTGGCTACCACTTTGTATCTATCAATTTTTTTTCTGTGTATTTTGCCATTTTAAAAGAATTTTTCTATTCAATGAAAATCAAAAAGTGTTTCATCGGTAGAAAAAGAATTGCCAGAAGCTTATTTCTTCTTTATTGCAGCAAATCATTTTCCTTCAAAGGAACAGTTTATGCTGGAATTACCAAGGGAGTGCCTCCCTCCTCCTATGCTCTTGAATATTTGCACAATTATTGCTGTAAAGAGCTAGTTTTGATATTGTAATCATCACTTTCTTCCATGCAATTGCAATTTAACACTGGGTGAAGGTATTTTTATTGTGGGGTTTTGATTGCCTTGAGTCTGTCTAATTACATCAGTCCAAAATGCTTATCGATTTACGTAAAAGCATAACTGATAGTAATTTATTATCCCTTGTCAATCGTAAGGATAATGCATATAACCAGTGAAGGAAGTGCTGTTGCTTCATCTGTCAAACGTTAAATAATTAAAATGTACAGCAATACTTTAGAGATCATTTTAAGCACCTTGTTGTACTCGAGATTTTCAACATGCTTAACAATTTTGCCAGTCGGAAATACCAATTTGGCAAGCAGTGTTCTAAGCGTAATAGTGCTGTGAAACAAATGCCTGCTAATTAAAATCCACTTTATATAATAAATATTGAATATCCATGTTCAGGTCTCAGTAGTGGTATTGCCAGCAGTCTGGCTGGTGGCTCCTTCATCAGTAAAGTGTTGCTGGCCAACGCTGACGCCCTGTGTGCTGCTGCCTCTCCACTAATGGAGGAAGAGATCTCACTGTGAGTAAAATGCTTATTAGATAAATAGATAGGCTGTGCCTCTCTACACCAAGGAATTGTTTTACACCCCCCTCCCCCCTCCCCCCCCCCCCCAAAAAAAAAAAAAAATTAATAAATAATAATAATAAATATATTAGTGTTTAGCTTTAGGTCAAGCTTATACTGCTTAAATTCAATATTAAAGTTAACTGCAGTTGGCAGGTTCATTATGGTGAAGGTTAATCTGAATTAATGGTCTAAACAGGTAGATTAATCCTTTATCACTGACAGTCTTCCAATAAGTTGGTGTAGTATCATTTTTTCAAATTTCATTCAAAATTTAACATCAGTATTCATGAAGCCCCCTGAGGTTATGCTGATCAAGAATCACAAAAAAAAAAAAAAAAATAATAATAAATAAATAAATAAAGATATTTTGATATACATTGCTCTATATATTATATATTGAATAAAATTTTGTCATTTTCAGGGAGGAATATACTGAAAAGTGTGTGATGAATAATTACTTTGGTATTGGACTGGATGCTAAGATTACTCTGGAGTTTCACATCAAACGAGAAGAACACCCAGAGAAGTGCAGGTAAGTGGGAAACTGGCTTATTTGAATGTGAATTATTTTATAAATGAGGTCTTGATATGTTGATAATGAGACACGATTTGTGTAAAGATTGCTTGTAATTTTTTAAGGCAATCCTGATAATTTGGTTTCACCTTCAACTTTTACAGTGATAAAAAATTGTGATTTTTTTCTTTTTCTTTTATAACAGAGGCTTTAGTGAAAAAAAATACAACTGTAGCACAGAACAAAAAAAATCAACTAATTTGTCACTAAAATGCGTTCCTGTCCTTACCACCATCATCATGTCATTTGAGATTTACGTACACTTTTTTTGAAGTTGCCTTTTTGCTTACAGAAGTCGCACCAAGAACATCATGTGGTACGGGGTTCTAGGGGGTAAGGAAATTTTGTCAAAGACCTTCAAGAATCTGGAGCAGCGTGTCCAGCTCGAGTGTGACGGACAGCGTATACCTCTACCTAGTCTGCAGGGAATAGTGGTGCTCAACATTCCAAGGTAAATGACGTCCTGTTGGTCACATGGTCATTTATATCCTGAACTAGGTCACATAGTAATTCACATCCTGAACTAGGTCACTGTGACCTATTTATAACTGGAGAGGGTAATACAGCATATTACAGTTCAGTTTGCAAGGAATAAGTAATAGAGCACCAGCCTTTGGAGTGTATGTGATGTACGCAAGTTACTTTTCAGACACATTTTATGTGTTAGCCACTCCAGCTTCAGACTCACGTATATCACATTTATCTGATGTATTATAAGTATAATGTTAAAATATGACTATTTTAAGTCTCACGTTAAATTAATAAATAATAATAGCTATATAATTTTATAATGTCATCATTGTATTAACCCAAGAGATAAGGCAACAAGATGTAAAAAGGAGCAAAACATTCAATATGTAGACAGGTAATATTTTTTTCACAGGCTGGTTGAACTTGATAAAAATATTTTCATTGTTTCTTTATGTTTATCTTCTCCAGTTATATGGGTGGTGCAAACTTTTGGGGTGGAACCAAAGAAGATGATGTAAGTGATTTGTGAAGATAAAAGAATTATCACATTTCTAAGGGAAGATCACTTAAGATAGATTTCTCCAAAGTGTTATTTGAATTTATTCCTGAAATGTAGTCTAATAAAGGAGAGTACATTTTCTTCATTTTCAGTGTTTTATGTCACATACATGTTGTTTTTGTTTCTGAAAGGAACAGAATGTATATTGAGAATTGCTTGTAGGTGAAGATAAGTTTAAAATTATCTTTTAGCACACATGTTAAAAAAACTGTTATAAAAGTATCCTTATAGTATCCTAAATCACTCCTGCAAGTTATCAAATCAGATTTATTTTAAGATGCTCAAAACTCTTCACTACGATCAACTTAAAATCATTATTGATATTTTTATCACTACTTACCATTCCAGAACTTCAGCGCCCCATCCTTTGATGACAAAATCCTGGAAGTAGTCGCAGTATTTGGCTCTATGCAAATGGCGGTCTCCAAAGTGATCAACTTGCAGCATCACAGAATAGCACAGGTAAGAGACCATTGTGGGGAATTAAGGATGGACAGTGACATTCATTAAATAAAAAAATTTAAGAGATGGTACTGTAGCATCACGGACAAACAAAATAACAAAATAGCCACAAGTGGCTTGTGTAAATTGTCTGTTGTTTTGGGTTCTCGGCGTGAAAGTGACCAACCGAAAAACTAAGGAGAGAGAGAGGAGTTAAAGAAAATTGAAAAACATACACTGTTTTTAGCTTTGTGTACAAACAAAGTTGTCTTCAGTTAACTTTGCACAATTCATAAGAATTTTCCTTTGGTTTCAGGGCTGGTGAAATCACTGATATAAAGAGTAATAATAATAAGAGAAAATTTGCCAAAAAAAAAAAGAGTTATTTTTGGTTGCACAGCACTTATAATTGTTTATTGTCCCTTTGGTTTCAGTGCCGGACAGTGAAAGTGACCATCATGGGGGACGAGGGGGTCCCAGTCCAGGTGGACGGCGAGGCGTGGGTTCAACCCCCTGGGTACATCAAGTTCACTCACAAGAACAGAGCTCAGATGCTCACATGGAGTAGGGTGAGTATCAAAATTTGAAGATCAGAAGAGAGTAATTTCTGCCTGTCAGTTTAAATGGCTTTAACCAAAAAAGTTCTCAGCCTACTGGTTCAATTTTTGCAGGTCAACATAAGCCTGTTTAACGAAAGATATTCAGCCCAACAATTTCTGAAATTTTATTTTTTATTTTCTGAAATTTAGACAATCAATCTCAGTGCAGTTTAGTGCACACTTACTTAAAGGTACATACGAACCGAGCATCGGTGGAGCGTGGATTCCCAGTAACACATGTAAACCACTTCTACTAGATTCTTATATGACTCAAATAAATTTGACATGCCAAGGGGTAAACTGAATAGATCACTCGATCAGCCATAAAAGACCTTTAGACTGCTCCTTTCTTTAAATTTATGGTTGTAAATTTAACCTACTTCCGTGACCTACTTTCCTGCCCCATTGACATACAGCTTAGAATACCAGCAGAAAAATGTGTTCAAACCTTATTTTCAGGTAAAATTAAACAATGCCTTTTGGTAATTCTCTTAGTTATACTACTTGAAACTATATGCGGGCATTTGGTTGGTTTCTGTGAGAAAAAATTGACTTTGTATGTATCTTTAAGTACATCATATTATGATAACTATATGGTGACTTTATTTTGCAATTAAAAAAGGAAACCAACCCTCTGTTTCAGTCCTTTGAGAGCACGCTGAAATCATGGTCTGAGAAGCAGAAAAGAGAAGAGATTATTCAGGAAAGCCATTTCTCTCCTTACCTGACTGAGGAAGAAACCAACATACTGCAGACCTTTGTGGAGGCCACAGCAAATGTCATCAGAAGGTATATGATCATTCTCTGTAATGGTTCTTGACTTGCTTGATATTTATTGATAACCCAAGACCTGAATATGAGCAGCACTTAACAAATCTACTTAAACCAATTTGTGAAATTTGTCTTGTTCATTGTTCATTTATTTTGATTTTTATTATTTATCTATTATTTTAGTGATTTTCAGCCTCGATAATGCCAAGTTATGCACATGTTTCTCTTTAGCCTTTGAAACATTAGTTGCTATTTATGCAGTCTTAAAACAGATGTGGGTCTGTGCATTTGACAGCCTTTGCTGCATATTAGCTTATTTTGTATAAAGGTACACCTTGAAGCAGCCAAGAGTTCTAACATTTGACAGCTTTAGCTGGCTGGTTTCCTGTAATAAATAAGTTGATACTGTGTTTTGTTATAATTTCAGTGTAAAGATAGCCTCTATATGTCACAGTTCTGTAGAACAAGAGCTCTACCACCTGGCCACCCAGGCATCCGGTTTCCTTGACAGACTCTATCCTGCAGGAAAACTGGCAGAGGTAACTCGTTATTCTTTATTTTATGATTTCTATATTGGAAAGAAATTACAGAAGGGCCTGGAAGTGCTACCTGTAGAGAGGGCTTTGGTAAAGGTACAGAACCCAATTCAGGTTATTGTTAAGTTTTTTTTTCACATACTGCCTCTGATTAACATGGTACTTGTGCAATAAATAGTAAAATTTGCAGTTTTGAGTGGAATCGGAAAATTTTTTCTTGCAAAATGTGCATACATTTTTTGCTGTTTGATGATCAGTAAGAAACAATAAGTGTTGTTTCTGTAACTTAAAAAACTGGTTGATTGAATTTTGGTGTCTTGGAAGAGTCCTTTGTAACAAATGTGTTTCATTCTCCAATTTTGATATCTTTTTTGTACATATAACATTACAAGCAAGAAAGAACATAATATCTCATTTATTTAAGTCAGTGGATACAGTGGTCTTTTTAGACTTCCTTTGTATAATGTCAAGTCTTATATTACAACTTTTCTTTCCTGCTGCAGCCGGATCGTGGGATCAGTGAGGCTTTTCAGGTTTCTATCTTTACCATTCTCTGCATTGTGAACTAGTTGTGAAGATGTTGTGTATTTCCCTTCCCTGTTGACACTGACCTTGACCCACATATTATCTGACCGAGTTGTAATGTGACCTTGACCCAGTTTTGTGTATTGTGACCTAGTTGTGAATTTCTTGTGTACACCCGTATCTTGACTTATGTGCATTGTGAACTAGTCGGTGTGTATGTGTTTTATGCCATTAAACACATCTTCGTTGTGTTTGCATTGCAAACTAGTATTTGTGTAGTCTTAATTGTTCTGTTTTTTTTTTTCTTTTCTAATTACATCAATAACTGGACAGTGCATGGTGTTTGGCTTTAGTTGTTGCTATGCAAGGTACATATCTGTTGTTTTAGTTTTAATCGAGATGGAAGGAATCAAGAATGGTTTTCGTTGCAAAATTTAACTGAGGATTTTTGCCACACACACACTCACACCTAACACACTGCCACCCTAACGCATTTTCACAATGTGCTGCAATTCCATTACAATGCCATGTCTATGACAATCAAACCTAGGTACTGTACTTTTACACACTCGGCAAGTTTTTTTTTTTTTTTTACTTGCAAGTTCTAGTTTTAGCCATTAGTCTAAAAATGTGGTTCACATCTGTTGTATAAAATGTTTTTCCCCTCCCATCACAGGTAGCGTATGGTCACATTCAACATCCATCATATTCTTACGTTAGCACAAGCACTCACTGACATGCACATGTACTCACAAACACAAACACTGTAATTCTACAAATACACTGAAACATACATACACACACATACTGTAATGCCACTATCACACATGCATATACACACATACACTTTAATGTCACTAACACCACACACACACACACACACACACACACACACACACACACACACACACACACACACACACACACACACACACTGTAATGTCACTAGTCTAGTAGCACCCTCTGTCACCCTGGGTTAAGACCTTTTGCTTATGTGGTCATAGCATAGATGGCACTGGGGGAGTAATATATAGGGCACAGGGCACAGGGTGTTAATACCCATCAAGGTAAGACTATGGTTATCATAGATTTGGTATCTTCCTATAGTCAGCAGTTGGTCTTAGTTAAATATAGAACTTACTGCTTCCAAAGAGGGCTTCTTCAGTTTTATGGATATTGTTTTTTGTTGTTCTTATAGTGCAAACAAAGGTTATATTGCATGTGAGAGACTTAATTGTATGGTATTGCTAAGAATGAGTAAAAAACGCAGCTAGTCAGACATTGGCAAAAACATGGTATGGTAGTTTGCACATGAAGTGTCTCTGTTCAAAGATAGGGGGTGCCACTGTGCTGCACAGCCCCAACTGAATGTGGCTCATTTATATTAATAGAAGAATTGTAATTAGAAAATACCAGTAGTATTGCAATGACATAAGAAAATGGATTCCATTTCAACCAAGCGGAGGGGATTAGTCACATTCTGTGATAGTTCTAGGTGATAGCGGGTGTCACTAAACTCTGAGCTGTGTCGTGTGTTGTCTTCTTTTTCAAATATCAATACGTGATCACTTATCAGACTCTGGCAGCCAGTGGCAAGTTTGTTTAAAGTTGAACACGTCAATCATAAATCACCCACCATTGTTGAACCATTAATATTGCTATAATCTTTTTGAATGTGGGATTATGTGATATTTAATTTGTGTTTTTTAATTTGATAAACATATTTTTTTTATTTTTTAGCCCACAATCAGAAGTCAAGTGTCAGATCTCGTCAGCAGCGTGCGACTACTGTGCCAAGAAACCAGCCTCTTTTTACAAGAGAAGGCAACTGAATGTGTAAGTTAGCCTCTCTTGCTGCAGCTTCACCACTTCACCCCCCCCCCCCCAAAAAAAAAAAAATTAAATAAATGAATAAATAAAATAAATGAAAGGATATAAAATAAAATGGTAACACACTAGTATTCTCTCTCCCACACACATCCCTTCAAGTTGAGATGCCTTTCCAAAGAAGTCAACGAAACAACAGTTGTGGAAAAAGGTACCATACAACAAGGATTTATATATCCAATGGCATGTGATTTTCATACATTGTAGGCATGATCAAATGATTTGCTTCTATGATTTTAGCGACTGCGGTCAGACAATGCGGAAAGTCTGTCGAGCTCCGTGGCAGCAGTTGAAGTAGAGCTCAAGAGAGTGGTCGAAATTGGAGGTCTGGCTCACTTCCAGGCTTTAGAAGAAGAGGTAAGATATGCGAGTCACCTTGACTTAATTCAAGCTTAATACAGATCTGAAGCCTGTGGCTGGCAAATTTGGTGCCAGTTCATTTTGAGCCCATTCAGAACCAGTTGATCCGTGGACTAACTAGTCTGCAGATCAAATATGGTGCCACCCACTTGAAAGCGTGCTGAGATTTAATTGCTCTGCCCCTGCTGAGACAATGTGCTTTGGAGGCGGAAATCCATTGTCAAGTTCCCACCATATTTCATCTGTGGACTTGTTAGTCCATGGCCCAACTGGTTGTGAAAGTGTCCTATGATGACCTGTACTCTAAATGTATCTTGCTTTGTGTATAGTTGCAGGTGCCACCAGAACAACACAAGACAAAGACCAAGACGGGAATGTTTCGACTCTTTAAGAAAGGAGGGAAGTCAAAAGAGAAACCAAATCTTTCAATAGCACCTGGTAAGTGTTTGAAGGAAAGACCAGTTAATCAAAATATGAGCATCTGCTTTATTCGTCCCCCCTTTTTTTTTTTACAGCGGGAAAATTTTGTTATGTATACCCAGTGTTTTGAGCATTGAATATCCATATGGCTATATTGTGAAGAGAAATTGCAAGCCACATTTTCAGAATTTTTTAGTTTTTTACAGCTTTCACCCATGTCAGTGTGTTAAATTCCAGTGTTAAATGTCCATGAGTGGGGTCCCGAGGAGGTGGCACAATGGCTGAGCAGTGTGGGCCTCGGGGAGTACAAGGACAGCTTCATCAGCCATGACATCCGCGGGAGAGAGCTCCTGACTCTGGAGCGAAGAGATCTCAAGGTGAGTGCACTGCTACCTTGGTGGCAGAATTGGGATGAGTGTGTGCATATGCATGTGTGGGCGCGCGCGCGCACACACACACACACACACACACACACACACACACACACTTGTGAAGTTCAGTAAAGTTTGAATGAAGTCTTTAATCTATTTCCAGACTTATGTTATTTAGGTATGATATACATTTAGTAATATATAGATTAAAAAAACTTTATTTGTATACACAGTATTGCCAGTTAAGAGCTGTTCTCTCCAGCATATTGAAAGCTCTTGCTAGCTGGCAGCAGCAGATAAGACCAGACTAATACTTTGGGTGTATTAGACACTAGCCATACACAGTGAAATGTAATAATAATAGCTTCTATGGGCCCAATTTGCATAATTGTATACTAGTTATCTATTCTGTTATCATCAATAATGCTTTTAATCTAAGATTTTATTTTAAGCTTTAATTGTTTTTTTGTGCTTCTGTAGATTTTAGTTTTATATGGTCTGTTTGGCATAATGTTGGTACCTGCCTGCATGAATGTGTTAACAAGTAACTGCTGTCAATAATGAACTCATGCAAAAAAAAAATGGAACATCATAGTCAAAATAGACATCTTTTTTAGAAACAACATACATTATGATGGCATCATGAGGTATCAGTTTGAGTTACTAATAGCAGATTGTCCAAGGTGTGAAGCACTGGCACAACTTTGTTATTTAAAAAGATGGTTTTATGAAGCTGAGAATTTGGCCACATTTACAACCAAAGTTGATCTGCAGACTAACAGATCCACAGATCAAATATTGCCAACCCACTTGGAAGCTAGCTGCATAATCCCAGCGGGGAATCTATTCAGTTTGTATTAGGAGATTATGCAGCAAACTTTCAAGCTTTATTTGATCCACAGATGTGATAGGCTTGTTGTAAATACGGCCTTCATCTACTCTCTCAGGTTTGCCAACTTGACATGCAGACTCCATGGTTATTATTCAATCAATTTGAAGAAAATAAATTCATAATTTTCAACAAAAAAGCTATGCTCTGTTGGTAATACTCCAAAGATTTATTCAACATTTTTGAAAAGTTAGCTTCTTGTCAAAAAGTACATTTTTGAAAATAGAAATGATTAAGCTTTAAAAATTTGAAGTTTTTTTTTAATTTTAATTTTAAACATTTGAACATTGGAAAATTAATGCAAATAATGTACGTATGAAGTTGACAACTGGAGTGCCTAGCATTTGTTGGTAACAATTTTTTTCAGTTTTCTCACAACTCTAAAATCCTTAATCTCTGAACTCGAAAATATTAAATATCCTTGGGGTTATTATTTTTTTCTTCCTGTGTTAGAAACTTTAATCATTGGTCCAAGTACACCATGTCTTGCCCTATTTTATGCATGTTTTCTGATGAAACTTTAAAACGTGTGATACTCTGAAATATTATCTTTTGTATATTATGGCAATTACTCATTAAAACCAAACAAAAGTAATTATTTTCTTCAAAACACTGTTTTGTGAGTAATAATCGAAATATGGTTTTTTGAATTTTTGGGGCTTCATGTCAGATGCTTCACTTATTTACAGTGTGTGAGTAACTGAAAGTGATTTATCTTGAAAAAGGCAACATTGAAATAAGTTTAGCAAAAAGTAGAAAAATTTAAGTAATTGCCATAATTTGCTCTTGCCACCTTAAAATGGATGTTTTGGGTCTGTAACACCTTCCTGAATGCAGTGACTTGAGAAAGGATTACTTAAAAGGTTTCACAGGGTGTTTTGAATGAGTTTTGAATGCCTTACCAAGACTTACTTTTCAATGGCAAATGTGTTTACACCTGGCAGGAATTGGGCAAACTTTAGATGAGTTTAATTTTTTTCTTGACCCTGCTAATATCTGATGGTGTTTGGAGCATTTGAAGTTTTCATGTGTGTATTAAAATTGTTTGCATGTAAATTTTTTTATTGCACCTTGACAAGTTTTTTTATTCACATGTTCAATCCTTGATTAATCGTATTTAACTACTCAAATTTATTTAAGTAATTAAAATAAAACACTAAAATACTTGAAATGATGTCGCTGCCTCTGATATAAGATTTTTTCTTTAGAGCATCTTGAAAATAGAATTGGCCTCATCCTAAATTTGTTACTTTCATGGGTGAAAGTTTCAGGATTGTGCTGGATATCAGGATTTTCAATCTTCACTTTGATCTTTTTGTCATATGGTCTAAATGTAATGAGAAATTGCAAGTTACAACTTCCACCCATGTACAAGTACTAACTTGACAGCTTGGAAAATACAAAAGAAAAAAAATGCATTTTGCACAAAATGTTACAATAAATTATATTTGCATATCTGTGCTTATTTCAAATTAATATGACAGACAACTGATTTCAACTGTGATCGCTCTCATTGTAGCAAATTTTTGGTTTTATGTAAATGTTCAGAAAAAAAACTACGAATTTTGGGTAGTTTGGCAGAAAGGAAACAGACATTCATTTTCTTTTATCAAACTAGATATTCTTAAAACTTCATGAAAGTTTTGTAGCATGCTAGATCGAGCTCAGCAAATGGTTATTTAGGTTGTTTGCTTACTGAGCACTTTACTTTGACTAATCCAGTGGTCCTAAAGTATAATTAATTAAGTTACAGTGTTTTTTACTCTGCTTCAAAGTAGGTGACTTGCTTACAGTTGTCAGTCTCTCAAAGTGCACCGCTTGATGTGAAAAAGGTAAAAAAAACTTCATATAATGATTAGATAGAATTCAATCTAATGTATTTCTGTAAAATTTTGCAGGAGCTAGGAGTCACCAAAGTGGGGCACCTGAAGAGGATCCAGCAGGGGATAAAGGACATCAGTAACAGAATGTCCTCGCTGGACAAACACGCCACTGTGTTATGACAACTACTCAAGCCTCCGCTGCCACCCTGGTGGCTTACCCTGGGGGCACTGAAAGAGGAACATTTTGAGCAAGAAGCGGATGTGTATTATTAATCCCACGATTCCCACTGTTAAAATCCCGGTGGCTTACCCTGGGGGCACTGAAAGAGGAACATTTTGAGCAAGAGTCAGATGTGTATTTTTAATCCCACTGTTGAAATCCCAGTGGCTTACCCTGGGGGCACTGAAAGAGGAACATTTTGAGCAAGAAGCAGATGTGTATTTTTAATCCAACTGTTGAAATCCCGGTGGCTTACCCTGGGGGCACTGAAAGAGGAACATTTTGAGCAAGAAGCAGATGTGTACTATTAATCCCACCGCTGCCACCAATGTAGCATATTTCTTTGTACTCATGGCACCAAAGCTAGCCAGTATTTCACTCTTAACCCCTCAAAGCCACCTTGATGGCTTACCGTTGGAGCAGCTAAAGAAAAGCTCTTTCAGTGCAGTATATTTTTGTGAACGGAGATCAATATTTTCTTTTGAACTTCCATCCAGGTGCTTTAGATTGGGGACTCAGTCAATCGAACCATAAGAGTGAACAACACAGTTTATAAGATCCTCCTGTTGCCACCAGTGAACATATAAAAACCTTAATTGATGATGAATATTTGTTTTTTTATAACATGTGACAGTGGTCCAAAGACTGATGGCATTGGATTAATATGCAGCACAGCATGGAGAGGATTTAATTTTGAAAACTAACATGTGAGGGGCCAATTCTTTCAGACACTGATAGCTACCACTATTGTAGCACAAGATGAGGTGATTGTGAACAGTTTGATGTCGAGAATGGGAGCAATTAGTAGGTAAACCCCTTGGTAACCTGTAAGGGGCCAATTTTTTTTTCTGACAGTGATAGGTATTGTATTTATTTTTAATTTAGAGGAGGCAGATTTGAAAGAGTTTGATGTCATATAAGAAATTGGAAGGGGGGTGAGCATGGAGCACAAAGAGAAGAACAACTGGAAACTGAGAATTGAATATGGAGTAAAAAATGGATGACGACCTAGGGACATCTTCACTACTGATTCTGGCAAACTGCTGCCATGGTTAAAGCATTGCCAAGTTGCTCAATTGAACACGAGACCACATCTTTTTATATCCCTATATTATTTACATGTAAGGTGGTCAGTTTGGTTCAAAATTAGTTGGGCAAACTGCCTGCAGGAGGATTTTGTTTGACTGAGCAGAAGCATGTTACAGTTAGGCACCAACTGAATTGTTGGCACCAACATGTTACAGAAAAGGCACCAATGGAATTGTTGGCACCAACATGTTACAGAAAAGGCACCAATGGAATTGTTGGCACCAACATGTTACAGAAAAGGCACCAATGGAATTGTTGGCACCAACATGTTACAGAAAAGGCACCAA
>NW_019773548.1:191646-210827 GCF_001039355.2 Lingula anatina
CTGTATGGTCCTGACTGTCTGGTCCTGCCTGTATGGTGTGGGCTGTATGGTCCTGACTGTCTGGTCCCGCGTGTCTGGTCCCTTCTGTTATGGTCATGGCTGTATGGTACTGGCTGCCTGGTCCCGGCCATCTGGTCACTGCTGTTGACTTATAAAACCAGTACAACTTGAGTACTTTAAGTATGAAACAATTCATTTAAAAATGTATATCAGTATAATTATGGTTTCTTTGCATTTTTATTCTAAGCATGCTCAGGTCACTTTGTTAATGAAATGGATAATATTTGATATTTGCAATTTTGTGTTCCTGCAAAAGCAAAAAAAAAGAAGTGAAGAAAAGCATTAATAAGATACCAGAAATCCTTTTCTCTGGCAAACACACCAGAAACTTGCAAAGTAGTTAATATTACAAACCACATAATGGTATTCAGGTAATCATTATATGTAGAGGCATGAACATGTACGTCATTGTGATCTAAAATGTTTGCAGCTAGGTCACTTTGACCCGAGTTTTTTTTTTTTTTTTTTTAACTTTAATTGAGTCAATGCAAATGCTTATACAAACATAAAAATTCACCAAGATCCTTTTTCTTAGTAATTATAAGGTCACTTTTGATCAGTTAACCTATTAGTCCAGCATGAAAATATGGTCAGCCATATTTTCCCGTATTCTTGGCCCTATGTGCCAACTGTGAAACTGGTTCCTACAGGTGCAATATATGTCATTTTTTCAGTCATTTAATTGTATTAATTATACTGATTGTATTGTGTAAATTGTATTTATCTTGTTGACTACAATTTCAGATCATGTATGGTTCTTGTTGCCTCATGCCCTAGGGCGTGTTGGTGTTCAATTTTGATATCTTATTGTTGATAGAATATTTAAAAAGAATTTGTATTTTTCATACTATTACATTATAGTTAATATTTCAAAGTATGATTATTACTATCATTGTGAAACTCTATCTTTGTGAAAGTTAATAAACTTTTTTCAAAAAATTAATATTATTATTGTGTAACAGCACGTATATACTTTAGTTTTGAATTTCTTTTTAATTTTTTTTCTTTAATATACATTTATGGCATATAAAAAGAACACTTAGGATCACATTTTTATATATTTTCTAATTCAGTAGTGAAGCTTTGGCCAGACATTAAGACTGCCAGGAGAGAATATTGACATCGGGTACTTTTATTTGAGGGGTTTCATAAAATTAAAATGGTCTGGAAAATGGGGAAAGGTAAATAACTTTGCTGGATATCTAGAAAAATGTATAAATACTCATACGTTGTAGTCCAGGTTAAAAAAAACCTTATCACAAGAAAGATGTGACAAATGTTTTAGAGTAATTTGTGTGCTGCAATTAGCTGACACCATGAGTTATGAAGGACACTTGCGTTTCTCTTCTTTAACTACACGGGCTGACAGTATGCCTCTGCTGTTTCCAGTTTCTGATAGTAGAGAAGCGTTTTTAGGCTATTTCCTGCGGCCTCTGAAACTCAAGGTTATAACATTCAACTGTGACCTCTTTCTCCAGTACAATTATCTCACTTTGAGAGGTCCTAACAAGGGTAGTTGCTATCCTTTTTAAACCTTTGACATGCATGTTCCTTTAAAATTGGATCCTTGGATCTTCTATGCTGAATGGGCTCTTACGTAATCGAAATCTCCCGTCGAGCAAACAGAACATCCAATCCATGAGGAAATTTTACTTCCCGGTACATCCCTGTCTTTTGGAAAATCTCCTGGATTTCTTTAAGGCGCCGAGCCAATTCGCGTTCTCCTTTCGGTCCTTTCTCAAAAACGGAGTACTCTACTGACCACACGTCCACAGTGATGTCTCCCCAGGGAAATGTCCTCAGAATCTCCGCCTCGGCCCCCTCGACGTCCAGGGAGAAGTAGTCCACATGGGTCACCCCCAGTGCGGCCAGGATGGAGTGTATTGGGAAACACTGCGGCAAGCCTTTGCCACGAATAACACTTTGTACATTTGCCGGAAGAGCGCGTCCCGTTTCACTGATGCCGCCCAATAGACTGGCATATGTGAATTCTATTCGCTGTGGGTGCGGTCGTGGAGACAGGCAGGTGTTTATTGTATATGATTTCCTGTGTGGAAAGAAAGTTCTGTAAGTCAGAGAAGTATTTCACCAGCTGTGTTATGTTTTTTTTTTTTCATAAAGCAAACAGTTAAATATTAAAATTGTTTACCTCCAATATTTCGCCTGTCAGAGCATCTTGANCTCCGTTCGCCGCTCCCGCCTCAACAAAAAAGCCGTTCTGCCTCTGCTTCAGTAGTTTATCAACTGTCTGCGATTGCCCTATCTGAGACGTGTGTTCTTTCTCTGGATTTTTCAAGTCGTACGGGCGACTGGAAGGCGCAAGAAGCCACTTTTCACGAAGGAGCCTCAACAGTCTAGGATCGGTGGCATTCACTGCTTTTGATCCCAGGTCTTCGATCAAGTCTGCACTTGTCAGTACTAGTTGGCCGGTGAACGCTAAGTCTTTGGAATCAAGGTGTCTTTCTTTAGGGGAAACATTCGACACCATGCTCTGTCGCGTCTTTGGGCTTGTTACACGAATGCGCACAGAGATATCCGAAAGTATTAACAAAGACAGGACTATTACTACGCCAGTGACCAACAAACTTATTAGCCGCCGATGATTTAATCGCACTGGGACACGTTTTAGATGAACCATTGTTGGCAGATGTAGAACCCTGAGCTCTGCGTATCTCTCACTAATTTCCTTAATATATACAACTCATAACTTCATTTATTACCCCAAACCGCACTATCGTGCTATATGATTATATTGTATCTAAAGGGATATATAACAACTGTTTATTTTGGCCAAAAAATGGATTTTTTGGGATAAACGACAAGTTTCCCATACAAACCCACGGTTACTGTATCTAGTCCGACAGTTAAAGATAGTCCCTATTTTTTTTCTAAAGAGTTTTTTTTTATCTCTTAAGAGATCTTAAGAGGGTAGCCGTTTATAGAGGTCAAGTGGTCCGATGGCAAGCCAAAATTCCAGAGTAATGTGCGATAAACGCCATTTGGGTGGTAAAATAGAATTGATACTATATCTATGAGTTGTTTACAGTGTATTTATTGTGAAAAATGGATCTCTTACGAACTGTTGTTATCCCTAAACGCCGGACACGATATACTTAGTTACCTGGACTGTTAAATAATTCACTTCTGTTTCGCCGCAAAAAGCGGAATGCTCTTATAGCGTTATGTATTATGCAGTGCAATATTATGGGATTATAGCCTATCTCACGAGCAGAGATCAATATATCAAAAATATAATTCATAAGATGATTATATATTATTCAGTGACGATTAGAAGTCCTTTAGAATATGCCTACATTAGAATATTCCTACATTATTTGCATTTTACATAGATTGTTCTTAAAGTTTAAGATGACTGTACTTGCAACCTTTCCTCTTCACACAAGATTATATGCTGTCAACTCTTTTTTTCTGTTTTTTTTGTAAATTTCATGTTGAAATCAGGCAGCTAATGGGTAGCTGATCCCGAATTCGGACCACAATACCCGTTTAATCAGCTTTGGATACGACTCGCTCGCGCTGCTAGTTAATTACGCCGCGGGGTATTCGGGGCACAGACCGTGATCACTAGATACCGCCAATGGATTTTCAGGTTTTTAGAATTTAGATTTTTATTGTGAACGCAGCCTATTAAGGCTCAAAACAAAGCGTTCGACAGCGTAATTTACTTAGTGTCAGAGACGGGAAACGGCTCGTTTTAAAACATACAGCAGAGAACTATTCACTGGTAGGTCATCTCCTAAAGACATAAAATGGAAGGCGCGCCAACTTTTCGTAAGGCCAAAAACCAGTACGCGATTCTACAATTTCTTCGTTAAAATGGGCAGATATCACGCTTATTTAAAACTGATAACGTAAAACAGCTTTACCAATAGAATTTGAATCCACATACACTCCAGTTTTTGTAAAGATTGGGACTTGCAAAAACGCGTTACTTTGCTTCCCACCATTTAAAAAATGCAAGAATTATTTTAAAAACGGCGGTTTGCCGCAAACTGTACTTAACATCCTTCAGGAATCCCCCCGCCCCTGACTTGTTTCTTATCAGCAGTAGTAACTATACCAACACATCACTTTTGAAATATATGAAAAATTTAATATATCTATAGTTTGTTAACAAGATGTTCTCCTCACAAAAGATAGACGCTCTATCCGCAACAAGCCTGCCGTCTTGCACACGCGGTAAGCACGTGTTCGCGCGCAGACTCGCGCACATGGCACTGACATGCACGGATTTCCTACCCTGTGCTAACATGACATAAGCCGGAACTGTATCCTGCCAAGCGTGCACCGTTGAGTTTTGGTTCTTCTTTCCGTCATTTTTGTCATTAAATTCGTCTTTTCTTTGCAACAGGCATACTGGCTTTGTCTGGGAGTCTTCAAAAGAGGGCACATTAACCCTCTCCTCCTCCTGACGCAAGAAAGGACGAACCAGAGTTCCACATTTTTCTATTCCGTAGCAGTTTTGCGGAGGTGATTCTAAGCTAACATCCATAAAGCAGTCGAGTGAAAACGTTCTCCATTCCTCCCCAAAACCAATCTTACGAACATCAATTAACTTACACAGCTTGTGCTGCAGCATTATCATTGAAAGCTATTATATCACTACAAACTAGCAGCCTTTACAACAAGGACCCCCTGTTAACTGGGGGGTGGGGGTGGGCACGAGGCCCGGCTCTAGGGCAGAGATCACGCTCTGACGTAGCTTTACATCCAATAGACTAAATTTAAGATAAATAATAACAATAAATTGAGGACTGGACAAAAATATCTATATGGTACAAAATACACCAACACTAAATTCAATCTCCAATGCAGTAAACTGGCGTTGATTGCTTGAGAACAGTCTCTACAATTTTATGCATGTACAACATACGCGTTTTCACCTCGCTCACAAATGGCGCCAAATAAAACAAAGAAGCGTATGCTTAGCAAACAGTACCTATAATTTGTACAGTTACATATAGAATACAATTAGATTTCAAATGTCAAGTTAGGCACCTCTTGGGTGACCTACTTTACAAGGTCAAGGGCACACAGCCCTCCCTCCTCTCCAACTTCACAAATATGTCTCTCTTATTCGCTTTGCTTTTTTTCTTTAAGTATAACAACGTCAATGTGTGTGTGGACAAATAAATATCGCTAGAATCATCCAGTCGCAGAATCCGTGTATACATCTGATATCTCGCCTGGAAAATATATATGCCGCGTAGAATCCACAATGTAGTCGCCGTCGTCACACTGAGAAAGAGAGAGAGACACTAACCTCGGGCTAGTGTCATAATCGCTAGAACTGGCTGGGCTAAATCAGATCGGCTATATTCATCGGCATCTCATCGATTTTTGTGCCGTAGAATTGCTCAATATCTCGCAGGCAGCGCACGTCATCATTGGTGACGAAGTTGATGGCAGCTCCTTTCCTACCGAATCGGCCTCCACGTCCGATCCTTTGAAAGAAAAAAAAAGTTTCAGTTCAATGGGTTACACTTAAGGATGTAGATAACAGTAAATTGTCAAAATTTGGGTGTTTTTCTGAATTTGTCAGTATTAGATAGATGAAATATCAACTACATATCAGCCTATCTTAAAATAATGGAAGTTTACAAATAAACCTGTAATTTTAGCCTAATTGCTGATTTACCCCTGTGGTAGCGTGTCTGAGTTTTAAAGTAGGTCACACTTGTCCATATATGTGTTTGATTGGCAGCTCTGCTGTGCAGCTGTATATTTCCCGTACTAGATTGCTGCTAAGCCTTTCACATTCTGTGAGTAACGTCGTGCTTTCACTTGCCAAACAATACTTTTCATTTTGAATTTATCAGTGAACTTAATTCTGACGATCTATTAAAGCTTTAAAAAGCAGACATATAGATGAGACGTATATGGGCAAAGGCACTCCCCCTAGGTGTCACGTGGTGAAGAAGGCTGACGTCACGACTAACATGGTGGCTGCTGTCAATACATGGAGGGGGCCTCCGGTTGAAAATGTTCAATAATAATGTTGAAAATGGATGAAAGACATAGTGACAGTTACATAGGCAGTGAGTAGAGGGCTGAACCAGTATAAATAACTAAATTTCTCAGCTTGCCAATGCAGCTCACTGATTATATAACGTTGGAATCTCCGGGGAGCACTAAAAGGCTGATTTCTCCGCTTCAGTTTATGGCTTCAAGAGAACGATTTAGACCAGTGTCAAAATTAATTAGAACTCTCAACCGATGAAAGCTGGTATTCATTCGTTAGATCTAAGGTTTGTCTGAAAGTATGTGTCTGGGATTTCATAACATCAGCTCCGTTTTCAACTTAGGCATGCTTTAGTTAGGCTAGGGGGTCTCGTTGAACTGGAAACCAAGTTTATTTTGATATCTCTGCTAATTTAACACATATCGCTAATTTGAGGCGCATTCTTGTTGATCCCTATGAGGGCTCACGAGTCAAGCTGTCTACACATGTCCATTTGTAGTGGACTTCTAGTTTTTAAGGTGTAAAGATCATGTTGAGCACACCTATTAAGCATTATATCTCATTACGTAACGATTACATAATAAAATAAGGATATGAAATGAAGAGCTGTTGAAATAAGCTTTCTATTGATATGTAACATGTTGGTATATCTTGGCCGGTTTAGAAGATAGCTACCCCTGTTATCTACATCCTTAAGAACAGGGTAAAATGAAATTTAGATGAGTCGGTTAAAACAGGGTTTAAATTTGGTTTTACAATTGCACTTAATTTGGGCAAAAAAAATTACGTTACTTACTAAATCAAAACTAAACTCAATATTTGACAGGTGGAAAATCAGGCTTTGTGAGTCAAATACCTGACATAAAAACTGGACAAGTTAAAAAGTAGGATTGTAAACTTTAGAAAGAAAAGGTCTCACAATACCTGTGGATGTAGTTCTCCCTGTTTGTGGGCAGATCATAGTTAATCACAAGGGACACCTGCTGCACGTCGATACCACGTGCTAACAAGTCGGTGGTGATGAGCACGCGACTGGAGCCCGTGCGGAACTCGCGCATGATCACATCACGCTCTTTCTGATCCATGTCACCGTGCTGGATAATAATAATAATAATAATAATAATAATAATAATAATAATAAATAAATAAATAATAATAACAGATGGAAAATAGAGACTCATTTCTCATACTCATGGAACTACTTTCAATACAGTTTTATTGCTTAAATTTATGCCAAGGGTTACATAATAAAAAGAAAACCTTTCTGTGAAAAACAAAAAATCTTCCTTAATCAGATTTTCACAAGACCAGAGAGCTTTTTGTACACACCATAGCGGACACGGTGAAATCTCTGCTGTGCATTTTCTCCGTGAGCCAATCTACTTTCCTCCTTGTATTGCAGAAGATCACAGCCTGAGTGATGGTCAACGTCTCGTACAAATCACACAGCGTGTCCAGCTTCCATTCCTGGAAACGACAAGATGACCATTACATTACATTTAGCCAAGCTGATTTTAACCGTTTGGAATAACCATAGGGTGAAGCAACTTTAACAACCAGATTAAAGCCTGAAAGTCACCATCAGTGATCAATATATGATTTTAGTTTTTTCACATTTTATAAAAAATCATTAAAAAAGAAAATATCAGTTAACATAAGGCTTTTTAATATATTTTTGGTGGTGTTGGGGGTGGGGGGTGGGGGTCATAAAACAGTTTCAATATACTTTGCTAAAAAAAAAAGAAAAAACTCATTTTCCCCAAACNACAAGGTCCTTCAAGACCTCTAAAACATCGTTGTAATTGCAGCCCATACAATAAAACACCCAAAAATACTTAATTATGGACATATCGGATTATATTAATGCCAAATTTCCACATGACAACGATTTATAGACTCCCGGGAATTATTTCCCCTTTACGCTTTTTGTCGCGCTGGCGGTCGACGCAGCATTTATTTCTAAACAAGTTGACCGCAAATTAAGCACGATTTTGCACCTTCAAGTTCCGTGTCACGTTTTCATATCATGCATTTATTATTTCTACAAGTTTTCTCTGCCCAAAATGCATAAAAAAAGAGAGTTTACTTACCATGTTGTTTAGAAAACTTCTTTTTCCTCCGACAACCCGTCTTCACTGCCGTTCACCTCTATGTTAAAATGACCACTCAGCTTCGTTTCTAACACCACTGCACGTCACTTCCGGCACAATTCTGACCAATGCTGATCTTCTCCGGTTCCCTTTATTAGTGAGGATAAAAGGTTAGTGTTACCCTCCAGTTGGCGTGAGGAGGCCATGAGGATGCATCATTGTTTACCATCTGCAGGGCATCAAGGAGCAAAAAGGACTAAAGAGCGCCTTAAAGAAAGATTTTACTGGTACGGCATGGGCCGTGAAATTGATAACTTTGTCATGGGATGCCCGAGATGTAATCAGAATAAAAAGTCATCAAGACAGGGAAAAGTCCCTCTTAGAGAATTCCAGGCAGGTGCACCCATGGAGAGAGTACACTTAGATTTCCTTGGCCCTTTACCAAAGACGGCTAAAGGAAATGAGTATATTTTAATGATGGTGGATCAATTTACTAAGTGGGTTGAATGCATCCCACTTCCGTCTCAGTCAGCTGAAGAAACTGCAAAGGCAGCTATAGATCAATTTTTCTCTCGTTTTGGAGTTCCTTTTGAAATTTTTACAGATCAAGGGAGAAATTTTGAATCAAAATTATTTTTAGAAGTGTGCCGGGTTTTAGGAATCTATAAAGCACGAACAACACCATACCGTCCCTCAAGTAACGGTCAAGTAGAACGCTACAATCGGACATTGATGGATGCAGTGAGGTGTTTTACAGAAAAGTCACAGAATACCTGGGATGTGAATTTGCAACAAATAGCTGGAGCATTAAGGGCTTCAGTGAACAGGATGACCGGATTCACAGCAAACAGACTAATGTTAGGTCGTGAGGTGAATGCACCCGCTGACTTAATGTTTCCTCAAAGGAGGATTAATAATGAAGATCCTGAAAATTATGCTGCACAGTTAGCTGAAGATATGAAGGAGGCACATGAAATTGCTCGCAGAAAGCTGCAAGCAGCTTCTAAACGTATGAAAAGAGATTATGATCTCAGGATACTGGAGAGAGCATATGAGGTTGGTGATGCAGTTTATATATTGGATACTGCAGATACTAAAGGCAAATGTAGGAAATTATGTCCACCGTGGAAAGGACCTGGAGTGATTGTAGCCAAATTAAGTTCTAACTTATTCCGAGTGAAGGTTAGAAATGCAGTGTTTGTGGCCAATCATGACCGACTTAAGCCGTGTAAAGACACAGAATTACCACAGTGGATTGGACATTGGAGGAAAAATCCAGAGAGTCATGCGACCCGAAGGGGTGATGACAGAGTCTACTGTAACTGCCGACAGCCATGGCACGGTAGATTTATGATACAGTGTGACTTCTGTGGTGAATGGTACCATGGCTCCTGTGTGAATGTGACTGCTACTGATGCCTTGGAGATTAATAAATATAAATGTCCAGATTGTTTACGCCGAGCAAAAGTGCTGGTGTAAAAGAATGTACATTATAGTAAAAGTACTGATTTCAAGGGACAGGTAGCAGAGGGAGGAGATCCTAGCAAAGGCTAGTATATATGTAGATCGGTTGGCACCAGAAATGTAATTTGTTTTTCAGGCCAGACTTGGTATGACCTGGTTAGATGGTCGTGGCAGGGGTGTAAGTGACATTCCTGACTGCGAGTACTATGTACACAGCCCTGAAAGTGAAGGGAGGTGTCTAGTAAGGTGGGGGTTCAATCTTTTTGGATAAAGAGGGGAAGAGTGTAGTGCCAACTGGTATGTTTATGTCTCGATCTGAAAAGGCAGATCACATGACTGGACTGATAGCGAGACTGAATGACAGATAGTTTTTAGCCGGACTTCTACATGAAAAGACGTGCTATCCAAGAAATTAAGAAAGTGACAATTTGGTTCAAGCTAAAGAGCTTTAAAGGTAAGAAACATACTATTACCTTAATTAGAATCCAAAGGGAATTCTACACATATACTAAAAATAGAAGATTGCGAAACTGGGCACTTGTGTTGTGAAATCTTTTACCTGGTATTAAAGTGTCCAAATGTATATAATATACTCATGCCATAAGACAATGAGCTTATACTTATTGTGTCTGAATGTGTTAAAAGCCCCGCTATAGAAGGCCTAGAAACTGGGTACTCTAGTTATTTGTGCTAAATAATCCATGGAACAACTGTTAACCCCTGCCATACTTCTCATACATTTCCTATGCCTGCTTCACTTTGATTCATTATTGTATCCAAACACTATATACAGATCACATTAAAAATTTATATAAGTTAAAACAATGAACGTTAACTAGACCTTCATAATTCCTATTCAAATTTCAGCGAATCAAAAATGTATTTTTCCGAGAAATTTAACACGTTTCCTTTATCACCAAGTTGTGTGATACTCGAAGGCGTTCATTCAATCACCATCAAAAAACGACCTTTGAATCTTAAGTTTGAAGTATCTGTCGAAACAGAAAATGAGATATGTTGGACGAAACGCGAACCCCAAAATTGCCCTGACGTGATCAGTCAACAGAAAGGGTCATGAATATAACCCATGATCGTGTTGATATTAAATCAAAGGGGATAACTGACCCATCATCCTATCTTTCATAAAATCAAGGTGATAAGAATATTAATGTCGTGTCCTCACACACATATGTTAAGCCAATGAATCACACGTGCCAAAAATGGCCGACAGGGTGAGTGCGTTCTTCCCTTTTTACCGGCACGAAAAAAGTTGGTATTTCTGAAGAAAATATGTGAAACTGTAGACATTATGTCACTAATATTGCAGAAATGGGAAAGTTCTAACCATCACACTCGGATCGGGCCTATTAATTAATGATTAAGGGATAAAATTTAGTCTCACCTTCGTTCATCTGAATATGACATGTTCACGTACTGAATACCGCGAAGAAAGGACAGAACTAGGGCCGCATAACGCATACGGCGGAAGCTACACTGCGAAAAGTAGCTCCTTAGAGGAAGCAAATTAATATTTGAAGAAAAAGACAGAAAAACATTATTTTATATAGAACATCTCTTTTCAAGTATGTCACTTTAACTGACTACATAAAGAGTGGGAATTATTTTAACTTTAATGCTGCGAATTTATTTTGTTGAAGGTAATGAGGTAAAAGATTCGGGGATCCCCCTTGCAAATAACAAATGCTTCCGAAAGGTCAGTTCCGTTGACGTCATTTTTGAGCACATGTTTGACCTCTCTCTCATTGATTGAAATGACAGAGGTGGGCGGAGCGCTGTATTACATATAATGGTGCATTATACCAGCTGTTTTAGCGACCATCTTTGAGTCTTCTACTGTTAAACTGCGACGGGTAGATAGGCAGTTTTATTAAATGTCACGATTATATGAAAAGAAACTATGCTTTCAGATAATTTTATATTATTATTCAACCCCTACAAGCGAGATCCATTTCCAGCGTTTTTATGAGCCTTTTTTGTGCACTTTCTGATTTCAGTGCAAATAGAATGTCTCAGATTTATAGAAAAATGCACATATTTGATTGCCAGTCACAGAGTCTTGGTTATTGATAGAAATTTCCCACTTTAAATTTTTCATTTTTTATTGAATGGATGTACATGCTTATTTACCAATACACTTTCATATTCAAATCAAGACACCTTTTTTATTAAAATTAATTTTATTTAGTAATAAATGTAGGTACAATTAACAATTAAAATATTTAACTATGACTGAACTAATTTACATGACACAACTGTAAGTTATACCACATAATAATAATAATAATGAATAGTTCACAGAAGGCCATACAATTCTTTTCATGTTGAATATGATGAGTTAGCACATTTTATAACAACAAAATCCTATTTCAATTTAAAATTACTCCAGATAAGAGACCTTCAAGTAAATTTAACAAAACATCACGTGGCAAAATGGAAAAAGTACATTAAAATTCATGAACAACTTCAAACAGAATATGTAAGGGAGTCCATGACATTGTTTTGTCTGAATTCTTTGCATGATCAGTTCATAATTACGAAACCCATTAACATGTACAAGTTTTGAAGAAAACATTAACCATCCATACTTGGAACTATTTTGAATGCACACAAAGAGTGCAAAGAAGAAACACAGGACTACAAGAGTGTAAAATCAAAACTGAGTATTTAAAAATCCCCCACACAAAGTCTACAAGTAGGCTAAAATTCATTTAACGACATCATAAGAAGCAGAAATTGTTTTTATACACAACTAATACCAATAAAGGAATTAAAAGCATGGAATATCAATGGTGAAGACAACATATGGTTTAAATATATGTTAAGGACTACTAAGAGGGGGGAAAACTTCACCTTCATCCATTTTACAAAATGCACTTAAAATTCACATTTGACTTATGAACTATATTCATTTTTTAAAATTTGACAATATTATCTTCAAATACAAGACATTTTTAAAAAACAAAATATCCTTAAACATTGGACAGAGTTATAATTTCATGATTACAAAAGCTATCATTTTTAATTTCATTAATGTGTACTTTATCTTCACCATCCAGCATTCTTCACAAGAGAAATATATGTACATAAGCAAGAGACAGAATATATGTGAAAAATAAGTCCGATGCCCCACCAAATGCATTCTACAATCAATTTATATCAAGCATCTTAAGGCAGGAGCCTCTTTATATCAACGGTAACTGATAAATAAAAGCAGGTTCTTTGTCATACTGACTTACCATATTTTCTTTATAAATCAAATCACCTTTTGCACAAAATGGAGCTTTTATTTAATTGGCGAAAAAAAAAAAATAAGTGAATGGGTATTATAGTTAAAATAGAGTGCCTTTAAACAACATTTTAACAGTAAGTTGACAAATAAAATGCCTTACGATTAATATCTAGTGAGGAACCACACAATATGACAGCAAAAAGTCTGACATATTTAATAAAAGTATGGCAGTTTTGGTGTGTAGATTGTGTAAAGCACGGTTTACTTATTTCACATCCTCCAAAGCAAAGCAAATATGTAGAGGGAGACTAATTGTGGAGTAAAACTTTGGTGTTTTTTCATTTTTGTTCTGTGTTTTGTGTTTGCAGTGACTGCGACCTGAGTGGGTAACTAATACCAATAAGGCTAAATGGTGACATCCTCAGTATTTCACTGTCTAATCCAGGAGTGAACTAGACAATGTGACTGGGACCCAATACTACAGTAATACTAAAGTAGTCTATTCATGTCAGCATGATTAAAGAAATATCCATCAATTAAATATCACACAATCACTTAAAAATCCATTTGCCATGTAACTATTAAAAATACTCTTCCATAAATTATGTCAGGATTACTCAAAATAGTTCTGAAATAGCCTAAAATATAATCACAAAAGATTTTAAAATTATATCATATATCCTCAAGTATCACACTTATTAAAAAGACATTTTTCAGTAAAAGCAATTCTAAAACAATGTACTGATGAAGTGTGCTTGTTTATGCAATCTACAACAGTTTCTCTGTTTTTTTTTAAAGTTGACAACAAAAGGTTATGATGGGGATAAATAACTAGGTCAGACAGATCTCATTTCAGGACCAAAAATAAACTTAAACCTCTACTGACCATATTTGACTCATTTTCACTGATACTTCTCATACAATATCTGTTTTGTTCCCATTGCCCCGAGTGCCCTCAACTTTGTTCTCTTCTTCCTTTGGTTTTTCCGTAGAAAACACAACTTCGGTGTCTGTACCACCATTAGCACCATCTATATGTACTTCCACATCTTTCCTCTCCTTTTCCTCCTCCTCATCCTCATAAGCCAAGTTCACAGCTTCAGCCTCCAATGGTACTGTTAGGTCATCCTCACGAGATTGTCCTGCCACACGATTGCCACCAGATGGAGCTACCTCCCCAGATGACCCTGTCACATGACTGCCACCAGATGGAGCTGCATTTTTAGGGGGGTGACTGGCATGCACCAATGGAGTGAATGGGATCTCATCCCCCTCAGATTCACTGCTAGTTTCCGGAGATTGGCTACTGCTGGGTGTGTCACTTATGAGAGTGACTTCAGCCCTCATGGAGGCAGGCAAACCTGAGGAAAATTTCACAGCCATCACATATCAGGGAACGTGTGTTGATTACAAAAACATTCTTACATACATGATGCAGAATACTGTAACAAAATACTACAATAAACATGAGAACAAAAAAGTTAAATGTACTTTTACTGCCGACAGTCAAATGTACAAGCTCCAGCGAATCCAGGTATGCATTACCTACCGGTACACTTTAACCACCAGCTCCATGCCAAATGCCAGCAAAGTTTGTTAAAAATTTGCAGTTAATGCCCACTGCTTCTGCTTTGGGCCTGTAGCTTCTTAGACTCCAATCTCCTGAAGTGCCAGTAGACTAAATAATTTTTGGTAAAGACACTATTATGTGTATGCTTACCAGAGTGTTCAAAGGTGGATCCTCCCCTCCCACCAGTGGCAGTGGATAGTAAAGGGGTTGACTCGGAGACGGTGTTACTCCCCTCCTCCTCATCGCTGCTGGACTCGCTGCTGTCTGCGCTGCGTCTTCTCCTCCTCTCCTTGGGGAACACCTTGGCTTTGCAGACTGGGCAGACCCTCTTGTTCTTGGTCAGCCAGGGGTCCACACACTGCTGGTGGTAGGCTGAAAATAGAGATTAAAAATGTCAAAATTTATTGAAAAAAATATATGGTGTATATGAAAAGAGGGGGCGTCTCGATAGTCCAAAGGTTCATTGGTCCGAAGGTTCATTGGTCCGAAAAGTGGTAACATTTTCATCGATTTTTTAATCAAGGGTTCATTGGTCCAAAGGTTCTATAGTGAATATTCGTACCAATGAACCTTCGGACTATTGAACCTTCGGACTATCGCTACGGCCCCTGAAAAGATATGGAGTACTAAAATAACATGGGTGTCCCATTAGCCTGTGTCAGTATTATTTTTTTAAAAATCTGAGTAGCATATAAAAAGTTTCATACGTATGTTCTGTCATCATGCTGAAAAAGCAAAGACTCAGCTACAACAGTCCAGTAGGTGAGACAGTGTGCTGTATGTGTATACAGTTATGTATAATGACAACTGAGGACGCCCACAAAGTTACAGTTTAAACATTGTGCTAGGTGTGACAGTGTATTAGGCATGACACTGTGTTAAGTACGGCAGTGTTTTAGGTGTGACAGTGTCATTGAATTCTAGTGTATAAAATGTCACATCTTATATAATCTTGTAATCAAATGAGCCAGTTAGCACTAGGTGCTAGAATATCTTACCATGCTGACAAGGTAATAATCTCAGCTTCTCTCCATCCTCATAATCATCAAGGCAGATGGCACAGGTGTCATAATGACTCTCACCTGTAATAATCATCACAGAACATGTATGTAATGGCAATATTTTTAGAATCCAAAAGTGACTTTATTTTAAAACCCACTGACCAACCCGCTGACTTTTAGTGACCAGCTTTGGCAATCACAGGCCCGTAGCCAGGGAAGGTGGGGGGGGGGGGGGGGGGGGTGGGTGGGTTAGAAAGAACCACCCTCTTTGTCAGGAAAAGGCCCATTCTCGGTAAAATTTGATCTAGGTACACATAGGTTTCATTGTAAAAGGTCCACTTTTTCAGAAAAAGAACCCCCCTTTTGAATTTGCTGGCTAGGGGCCTGAATCAAGTGGACGCTACAATGTCCAGGGTAAGGGCCCTTGTCACATGAAGTCGTGTACTTAAGAGTACTCAGGGATGAGACCGCCATTTACTGAAAAAATTGGAAAATATGCGGTGGGGTTCAGGGGGCTGCCAAGGCCAATGATTTTTTTTTACTTCCGAAAAAGTCAGAAATCCACCAAAAGTCGGAAAAATCTCATCCCTGAGTAGTGGTCTACTTTGCTAGGTTCTAACACATAATCATGGTATGGGGGCTATTATTCCTTTAACAAGTTTGCTTTCTGCTTTTTAATTCAAAGATTGATGTTACAGTAGTATTCACCATGCTATAGGAATGATATTTTACAACACCCGAAACAGATCTGCTCTTGCATACCTTTCTTAAACTTCTCAACAGGCAGTTTCTTTAAATTGGCCTTTGACAAGCGATTCTTTCTCTTCTTCCTCATGTCATTGATCCATCTTCCCAGCTGAAAGAAAAACATAAACCCAAATCATGTCAATCTGTTATGAAACAACAGGAGACCTTCTCATGCCACTTAATGGGTAAGAAACATGAAAGACAACAATAGTGTAGTATTCACAAGTCATCTCCTTATTCAAACAATTGGATTTAAGTTAAGAGTTCCACATAAAATAAGATACCTTAAACAGAGCCTGGATGTATAATTTATAGTTCCACTGAACATATAGGCATAAATTGGAATGCCGTTGCTAAATTGAACTCTAGACACAAGAATAGAATAAATATACCATGAAGACAACCAGGAGTATAAGAAGCACACAATCATGAGTATAAAACACACCAATACCATGAACACAACCATGAGTCTATAACGCACTTATCATGAAAACAACCATAAATATATAAAGCACATACAAATACAACAACCATGAGAATATAACACTCTAACCAAGAACGCAACTATGAATATAAAACACACTTACCATGAAGACAACCATGACTATAAAATACTTACCAAGAATACAACCATGAATATATAACACTCTCACCATGAGCACAACCACAAGTATAAAACACACTTACCATGAACACAACCATGAGTATAAAACACACTTACCATGAACACAACCATGAGTATATGATGTGCTTACCACAACACAATCATGAGTATAAAACACACTTACCATGAACACAACCATGAGTATAAAACACACCCCTACAACTACAGCAAAAGGCACAAGATACAAGTTGGGGTTAAACTCTGAATCTCTAGGGTCCAACATAATGGAATACCTGAAACAAATAATTTGTCATCTAAACTTGGTTATTTGATAACATTATTTGCAAAACATTTACTCTTATGGCAACTTACTTGCTTTTTTCTCTAAATGTAATAATAAGTGAACATCTATTAGGAAAATGGGCTTGTGTGATATTTTTGCAATTTTCTAACTAGAACATTCTGAGTTCAGTATTTCAAATTTAAGTAATGCAAATCAAGCATATACATATTCTTATCATTCTTTTGAAACGNTTGGTCCGAAGGTTCTATAGTGAATATTCGTACCAATGAACCTTCGGACTATTGAACCTTCGGACTATTGCTACGGCCCCTGAAAAGATATGGAGTACTAAAATAACATGTGTGTCCCATTAGCCTGTGTCGGTATTTTTTTTTTTTAAATCTGAGTAGCATATAAAAAGTTTCAAACGTATGTTCTGTTATCATGCTGAAAAAGCAAAGTCTCAGCTACAACAGTCCAGTAGGTGAGACAGTGTGCTGTATGTGTATACAGTTATGTATAATGACAACTGAGGACGCCCACCAAATTATAGTTTAAACATTGTGCTAGGTGTGACAGTGTATTAGGCATGACACTGTGTTAAGGCCGGTGATAGGGTTAAATACGCTTAAAATCATGTTTTTGAGGTTTTTTTGTGTTTATATTAATCAAAAAAGTATCTAACGTTGGATGTAATAATTTTTATGAATATGCATCGCAAAATGTGTCTTTTGATGACTTTTTCAACCGGCACGCGCCCCAGTCAGGCTGACAACTAAGCCACGCCTCTGTTACTAAGGGCCGTTGCCATGAGGGGGTCGGAGCACAGTTAATGAGTTATAAGCCGATTACGTGTGCGGTAATAGGTCATAAGTCTTACATCAGCTTAGCAGCGAAGAAGTCTAGCTAGTACACTATGGGGAAGAGAAAAGTTCGTGTTAAAAGTCCATTTCCAGAGGAAAGAAAGTCAAATTTTGAAAGAGAGTAGGGCCTATGCGTGGCGGTTGGGGAAAACCGGCCCTATTTGTTCAGTCGGATAACTGATTTCTGTATACCTAAAAAATAGGTGAAAGAGTTAATCGAATCGCCTATATTAATTGACAAATGAAAGAAAAATCGATAAATAAATTTAAAAAAAAACGATACTTTTAGCCTAGCTCTTAATTTTTGCTATATATATCGGCGAGCGTATCTGCGACACGTTACGAAACCGGAAATGATTGTTGGTCGCCGTTTGCAAAAGGTAAATCTAATGTTGACAGAATAAAATTTTATTCTCCAAGATATGATATCATGGAGCTTGAGAGACACGCGAAAAATTGTGATGTGAATGGCCAAACGAGAGAAATCCAAGCAAGGGTTGACAGCATGATTAAAACAATAAAAATAAAAACGCATGTTAACGGCTTTGCATTTTGAGATGTTTGGAGAAAAACAATTTCAAAATCACTGATCAAGCGGGAAGAAAGAGTTCAAAATGTATCCAAAAATGAAAATCACAAAAAGACCCCGAAAATAGTCAAGACTAGCAGGTAAAAAGCAAATAGGGTCTAAGTGTCATGTATGTAAAAATAAAATATTTATTCAAAAGCCTTCTCTCAGCCACTTTTACCGCTGAATCTTGTGCAGCTGAGCGTCTCCCCTTTATCTTAGCTGGCATTTTGAGAGAGACCGCTCTGAAGTAATCACTGGATTTTTCCGTTGATCTGACGATTACCAAGTGTCGTGCAAAATAATCCTGCAGCGTTACCCGTAAAAAAACTCGTATTAACACAAGTGACGGACACTTGCTCTCGACACAGTTTTATCTGATCACTTTGCCGATAACAAAGAAGGAATCTCTCACTCTCAGGTAAAATTACTCGACTGCCGAGGAAGAGCCATTGAAACGTTCAAATGCAACTTCACACCTCTTAATTGCGGTTAAACGTAAACGCCTTTGTTAGCGCTTCCTTCTACATATCCTTGACACCCTACGGGGCATCACTAGGCTAGGGCCCTCTCCAGAGCTGTCAATCAAAATGGCGGCACGCTTACATGCCTAACGAGTGGTCGGAAAATGTAACAAAAGCACGATTTTCTGCCCCTTCAAAGCACCCAAACAAAATATTTTTAGATGACAATAAGCA